>CM044435.1:128972189-128983624 GCA_024363595.1 Xenopus borealis | reverse complement strand
CCTATAGATTATGTTGTTTGTTCTTACACTTGCTATTTCCCTCTTCCTTGCTTTGGAATCAGAGAAGTTGGTGGGTGATCATGAACTCCCTATAAACAAGTTACTCCTTTCTTGCCTGTATCTCAGGTTTACAGATAAGGAGGAGTGTGCCTTTAAGGAAATAAATACAAAAAAAATAAAAAAACATGTATTAGTCATGACACTGGTCATAACATAGAGTCCTGCAGTGGGTCGGGTACCCGCGGGTTACCCACAAAATCCCGCGGTACCCTGCGGGTTGCTCGTAGAATTTCTGGGTGCGGGTATAGAAGCGGCCCGGTGGTCCTGCAGGTTGGCGGGTTGAGGGTCGGGTCGCGGATCCTCGCTATAGGGATTTTTACTCCTTTTTCTGAGCATTTCCACTACTGATGAAGTCACATCCGGTTTACAATGACAGCACTTCCTGTTTTACTCCTTTTTTTTCTGATCCTGGCTACTTCCGATGATGTCACTTCCTGTTTATGATGACAGCACTTCCTGATTCTTGATGGTCAGCGGGTCGTGGGTCCGGGTTGCGGGTTCGGGTCGGGTTCGGGTCCCAAAAAATGGACCCGCGCAGGACATAACATTCATTTAAATGCCTGCCGTATGACCCATTCATTGAGCTCATGTTGAACATCAAGGGGCAGATTTATCAAAATATGAGATGCGGGTATGGCAAACCATTATCCAGAATGCTTGGGACCTGGGGTTTTCCAGATAAGAGTCTTTCCATATCTTGGATATCCATACTTTAAAGGGGGTATTTATCTAAGTTGGAATGTTAGAGTTTTTTAAACCTCAAATGCACTCACAACTCCAATGGTTTCTAATTTAAGGGGGGGAAAAATTTTTCTTAAATAAGCTGATTTTTTTTTGCAAAAAAAAAAACTCAAATGGATCAAGTTTTCAAGCAAACCCCTAAAACCAGAACATCATAAAGGCTATTAACATTTTCAAAAGGTTCAAGGGACCTCTGTCATTGACCCCTACATAACCATGACAGGGTTTTAGATGGTGTATTCAAGCTATTTCCAGGGTTGTGGTAATAAATCTCGAAAAATGTAAGCTTTTTGAATATAAATAAAAAGTTAGTTATTTTTTTTTAAACCAAAGATTTTTAAAATTTTCATGGAAAATGCAACTTGATTCTTAGAGGAGAACCAAACCCTTTATATTAAAATCCCCTACCTTATATAGACTATAGACTGCTTCTTGCTCCCCCTCAGCCTAGGTGGTACCCTCTGCCCCATACTTACCCCTCGTTGCAGATTCAGCGCATCAGAGTTCACGGGCACCATCTTCTTCTCTTTAGTAATCTTCAGGTCGTCTCCCGGCTCTTCGGCACATGCGCCGATACAGCGCTTACATCGGCGAAGAGAAGAAGATGGCGCCTGTGAACTCCAATGCCCTGAATCTGCAACTAGGGGTGAGTAGGGTTTCCACCTGGCAGGGATTTTAACGGCCTGGCGGGTAAAAAATGATGGTTGATCCCAATGTTATTAATACGGAAAAAAGATAAATACATATGGTAACACCTAGGCTGGGAGAAGCAGGGAGGGGGTTCTACATAGGGTAGGGGATTTTAAAGGGATACTGTCATGGGAAAACATGTTTTTCTCAAAACGCATCAGTTAATAGTGCTGCTCCAGCAGAAATCCATTCCTCAATAGAGCAAACAGTTTTTTTTATATTCAATTTTGAAATCTGACATGGGGCTAGACATATTGTCAGTTTACCAGCTGCCCCCAGTCATGTGACTTGTGCCAGCACTTTAGGAGGGAACTGCTTTCTGGCAGGTTGTTGTTTTTCCTTCTCAATGTAACTGAATGTGTCTCAGTGGGACATGGTTTTTACTATTGAGTGTTGTTCTTATATCTACCAGGGATCTGTTATCTGGTTACCTTCCCATTGTTCTGCTGAAAGGCAGAAGGCTGTGATATCGCTCAAATCGGAAGCACAGCAGTAAAGAGTGACTGAAGTTTATCAGAGCACAAGTCACATGACTTGGGGCAGCTGGGTAATTGACAATAGGTCTAGCCCCATTTCAGATTTCAAAATGCAATCTAAAAAAATGTGTTTGCTCTTTTGAGAATGGATTTCAGTGCAGAATTCTGCTGGAGCAGCACTATTAACTGATCTGTTTTGAATTTTATTTTTTTTTATCCATGACAGTATCCCTTTAAGTAGGACAAATAACATCCTGCCAGAAAGTCTGAAAGGCGGTGATAACGCTCAAATTTGAAGCAAAGCAGTAAAGAGTGACTGAAGTTTAGTAGAGCACAAGTCACATGACTGGGGGCAGCTGGGAAACTGACAATATGTCTAGCCCCATGTCAGATTTCAAAACTGAATATAAAAAAATCTGTTTGCTCTTTTGAGAATTGGTTTCCAGTGCAGACGTCTGCTCGAATAAACTCCCACATGCTTTTTAGATACAAAATTTCATTTATTTAGTTATTTTAAAATGTCATGTCCTTCATTAAATAAACCCAAAAGAATTGTTTTACCTTCAATCAATATGAATTATATCTTAGTTGGGATCAAGTGCAAGCTACTGTTTTATTACTTCAGAGAAAAAGAAAACGTTATATACAACTTTTAATAATTTGATTTAAATGGAGCCTACAGGAGAAGTCCTTCCTGTAATTGGGAACTTTCTGCATAACAGGTTTCGGATAACAGATCCACATGCAATGAAAAATTAGTAATTACTCATTCAGGCTGATGCTAGCAATGGACACACACGCAGAAGAAAGATTTCACGTATGCAAATAAGGGGTCGGAAGGGGAACCTTTAAAAAAATTTTTTACAGAAATTTGAATTTCGAAATGATGAATCTGCCCCTATCTGTCCATTTTGCTCTGCAGGGCAATAGTTCAGATTCCACAGATTATCAAGCATATACAGGTATGGGATCCGATATCAGGAAACCCGTTATCCAGAAAGTTCCGAATTACGGAAAGGCAGTCTCCCATAGACATCGTTATAATGAAATAATCCAAATTAAAATGGACTTCCTTTTTCTGTATAATAATAAAACAGTAGCTTGTCCTTGATCTCAACTAAGATATAATGAAGCTTATTTCATGTTTATTTCATGTTTACACGATTTTCTAGTAGCCTTAAAGTATGAAGATCCAAATTACTGAAAGACCAGTTATCCGGAAAGCCCCAGGTGCCGAGCATTCGGTATAATAGTCCCCATACCTGTACATGGCTTTACTAATTGCACAAAACACACAGTAGAAATATGATATATATATATATATATATCTATATATCTATCTATCTATATATATAAAAATATGAAAAAGGCCCCAATGGGGGCCGAAACGTCAGATTTATGCACAAAATAAATATTTGAATTGACACAAGAAAGAATGGTGTGTGGATCTTCTCTACATTAATATATATATATATGATACAATATTCAAAGGCCACTGCACCCACAGACGTTCCTGTGGAGGTGTTATGCGCATGCTATCAGAATTTCATTTTATTCCCACTGTTCAAAACCAAAACATCGGCTACTACAGGTATGGGATCCTTTATCTGGAAACCTGATACACAGCTAAGCTCTGAATAACAGATAATAGACTCACAGACTCTATTTTAATAAATAGAATGGATTCATAGACTTTATTTTAATAAATGGAATAGACTTATAGGCTCAATTTTAATAAAATAATTTTTTTCTTTAATTATTTCCTTTTTTTCTGTATTAATAAAACAGTACCTTGTACAGGTATGGGACCTGTTATCCAAAATGCTAGGGACCTGGGTTTTCTGAATAATGGATCTTTCCATAATTTGGATCTTCATACCTTAAGTCTACTAGAAAATCATGTAAACATTAAATAAACCCAATAGGTTTTGCTTCCAATTATTATATCTAAGTTGGGATCAAGTACAAGCTACTGTTTTAATATTATACAGAAAAAGGAAGTCCATTTTAAAAATTTGGATCGTTTGATTATGGCCTTTCCGTAATTCGGAACTTTGTGGATAATGTGTTTCTGGATAACGGATCCCATACCTGTACTTCATCCCTGTAAGATATAATTAATCATTTTTGAAGGTAGAAGTACCCTTTTGTGTTTATTTATAATATTTTTTGTGTATTTAAAGGGGATGTAAACCCTGCTGCAATGCACTTATCAAATCAAACTTAACTCAGTTGTTGCAGGACAAATCCCAGAATAACGTAATATATAATGAAGGTTGAGGCATGCAGGGAGCTGTAGTCCACCAACATCAGGGTTGTATTCTTAAAGGAATACTGAACAATAAAACTTTTACAAAACTTTTCCCCAAATCTCCACGGCCAGCGGCTGCATTAAAATTCAAAAATATCTTCCAATGAAAATCCCATCTGATCTGTATAAATCTGGCTCCCTGTTCCTTGTTCCTGCAATTGGGGTTGGGAGCTTAAAGCAGTTTCCCATTACTAAACAAGCCTGTCCTTTAACCCTTAAACAGCTCAGGGAGGGGGAGTCGCCGACCCTGTAAACTGTTCTAAATCAATACATTTAGTTTATACATTTCTTATCTTTTTCCCTGCTGAGCAGAATCCCTGAATTGCATTTAAAGCAGCTGTTAGTATTGATACAACAGTTGCTAATACTCCAGAGATGCTGCTGAAAAATGCATCAACTAAATGTTGCAAAATTGTATCAGTTTAGAGTCTGCACCTGAATTATTGAGCTGCCAGACTCAAACACCAGAAAAACCAACATTCAATTTTAAACTTAGATTTTGGAAAAAACGAAAAAAATTCAAAATGGAAGGTAATTGAAAAAAGTCTATTTCTGGGGAACAATCTGAAAACAGCTAAACTGACAAAGGTGCTTGGGAGATGAACAACCCCTTTAAGAATCCTTGTTTGAAAAGCATTGCAGCACAAGAGAATGTGATGAGGGAACTGCAGAGCCACCAACCCAGAACTCGCAGACTTACCTCAGTACAAATTGGGCTTTTTTTTTTTTTTTTAAAGGAATGTAAATACAAGGCCCCTGAAATATGATATTTAAACCACTAATAAAGCTCTTAAAGGGATACAGTCATGGGAAAACAAGTCTGTTTTCCAGACACATCAGTTAATAGTGCTGCTACAGCAGACATCTGCACTGAAATCTGTTTTTCAAAAGAGAAAAATGATTTTTTTTATATTTAATTTTAAAATCTGACATGGGGCTAGACATATTGTCAGTTTCTCAGGAGCCCCCAGTCATGTAACTTGTACTCTGATAAACTTCAGTCACACTTTACTGCTGTGCTTCAAATTTGAGCGATATCACACCTTCTGCCTTTCAGCATAACAATGGGAAGGTAACCAGATAACAGATCCCTGGTAGATCTAAGAACAACACTCAATAGTAAAAATCCAGGTCCCACTGCGACACATTCAGTTACATTGAGAAGGAAAACCAGGAGCCTGCCAGAAAGCAGGAAAACACATGACCAGGCAAAATGACTGGAGATGCACCTACACACCAATATTACAACTATATAGTGTTTTCTTCTGTCATATTCCAGTTTGAAACCAGAAATACCAGGGACGGGTCTGAACATGATATAGAAATAGAACAATACAAATCTACCATAAACCTCTATTGCTATAATGTTTATAGGAATTCTCTTTTAGACCTTTCTGTATTCATAGTCTGCAATTCAAACCACTGCTTGGTTGCCAGGTTAGACTAGGACCGTAGCAACTACATACCAGACAGCTGCAAAATAAAAAAGTTCAACAATTCAAACATGTCAAAATATAAAACATATCAAGACCAGTAGCAAATTGTTTTACCCATGTCTGCATCGTACTAAAAGTTAAAGGAGAAGGAAAGCTATGGCGGCATTTTATTGTCAATAGATTGCAATAGTGCAAGCTAGAATGCTATATTTATTCTGTAGACTTTTTCACCATACCTGAGTAAAAAGCTCTAGAAGCGTGGTTTGTTTAGGATAGCAGCTGCAGTATTAGCTGGGTGTGACATCACTTCCTGCCTGAGTCTCTTCCTGCTCGCTTATAGCTCTGGGCTCAGATTACAGCAGAGAAGGGAGGGGGAGAGGAGGAAGCGGAGCATGCTCACACTCAGGGCAATGAGGAGGTGTGATACAGAAGCCCATTTATACACAATAGAAGGAAAGAAATGCTGTGTTTCTTTTGACAGAGCAGCACAACTTTGAGGTTTTACTGGTATATTTAGGTGGACCTTTTCTTAGTTTTAACCTTTCCTTCTCCTTTAATTATAAGGTGAATTCCCTCTTTAAAGGAAGTCCTGCCTAATGTGTGTGTGTATTAAGTTAAACCTGCAAATAGAAATATCTGTTTCAGACATACAGGTATGAGATCCATCATCCAGAAACCCGTTATGCAGAAAGCTCCAAATTACAGGAAGACCATATTCCTTAGACTCCATAGTAATCAAATAATTCAACCTTTTTAAAATTATTTCCTTTTCTCTGTACAGGAATGGAGCCTGTTATCCAGAATGCTTGGGACCTGGGGTTTTCTGAATAAGGGGGTATTTTACATAAATTGGAACACTAGAGCTTAATGCTGCTAAAAATCATTTAAAGACTAATAGGATTGTTTTAGCCTGAAATATGAATGGATTACATCTTCGTTGGGATAAAGGTGCTGTTTAATTAATACAGAGAACCCCAACATATTTTTTTTTTTAAATGTCAATTATTTGATTAAAATGGAGTTTAAAGAAGATGGGCCTTCCCCTAATTTGGAGCTTTCTGGCTAATGGGTTGCCACTTGAGGGGTGGAATAATAAACAAATATCTTGTACTTAGATATAAGTAATCCTTACTGGTGTCCCATTGGGTTTAATTTGTGTTTAAATTATTTCTATCAGACTTAAAGGGGTTGTTCACCTTCAAACAACTAGTTGTTTTCAGACAGATCACCAGGAATACCAACTTTTTCCAATTACTATCTATTTTCTATTTGTAACCGTTTTTCTAATATTGAAGTGTAACGTCATTTTTCACCTTCTAAAGCAGCTCTGGGAGGGGGGGGGGGTCGGCGAACCCCCCCCCCAACTGTTCTAAATGATACATTTAATGGATACATTTCTTGTCTTTGTCCCTGCTGAGCAGAAGCTCTGACTTTCATTACAGGCAGCTGTTAGAATTGATACAATAGTTGCAAATACTCCAGAGATGTTGCTGTGAAATGTATCAAATAAATGTGGCAGAATTGTATCAGTTTAGAGTCTGCGCCTGAATTACTGAGCTGCCCCAGACTCAAACACCAGAGACACCAACATTCAACTTTAAACTTATATTTTGGAAAAACAGTCTGTTACATGGAGGCTATAAATTTGTGAGACAGATTGATTGTTAAAATGTACAGAATGGAGTTTGTAATATAATGACATCCTTTTGTGCATTAATCATATTTTGTTCTCATTCTTTAATAGAAATAAGTCTTTTGTATATTTTTTATTTGTGTATATGGTCAGAAATAGTAATATACCATGAGAGACATTCCTTCTGTGTATCAGGGATAGTTTTGTATACAGAATGTATTTGGGACAAACGGCATCCCATAGAACAGCCCCTTTAAGGTATGAAGATCCAAATTACAGAAAGATCATTTTTATCCAGCAGGACCCCATGTCCTGTATTTGATCCTTTTCCATGACATTGTATATTCAGTACACTTTCTTCATAACATTACAGTTCCTTCCGACTAGTTCTAACAATCAGAACTACTTATTCAACATTACTACCTGCATAATATTACAGTACATTGATGTGCTATATTAAGCTGGTCATACATATGGAGATCCACTCGTTTGGCGAGGTTGCCAAACAAGCAGATCTCTCCTCAATATGTCCACATTCAGGTGGGCAATATTGGGCCCTGCGATCCAACGGGAACGATCGCGAAAAGGAAAATTTTAAATAAGCTTCATCATACTGAATTAAGAAGCTTTCTAAATACAATCAATTAAATATTCTGCATCGTTTCTGAAATAATCAATTTTATCTTCATTATTCCTCTCTCAGAATCGGTTTGTCTTCATGCAGGAGTTGGGTGTCAGATATTCATTGACAGTTAGATCCAATATATCTTATAGGGAGGCTTCCATTCCTAGTAGATGAATTAGAGCTCACTCAGATAACTGATTCCAGTACAAACAAAATCTAACAAAATAACTGCCTTTTGCACAAATCCTGCATGTAGAGAGACATGATGTCTGGTGAGTTTAATAGATTGAGCTCTAATACATCTTCTAGGCAAAAGGAGCCCCCCTATAAGATATATTGGATCTAACAGTCAATGAATATCTGACACCCAACTCCAAGACAGAATAAAGACGCAAAGATCCGAGCATACATCATCATATGATTGGACATCCCCATGTCCCGACCTGCCACTAACCTTCAGATTAAATAAAGTAGTAAAAGAACAGATCTGCCAATGTTCTGCCCTGACTGCAATCGTACGGATGTTTATGTCCGACAAAAGCTGGTCTCTCACTGAAGATCGTCAGATCAGCAATACATGCAGCGATATCATCGGCAGCCAACCAAAATCTTTTAACCTGTCCGATTGACTGAATGACCGATTAACATGGCAAGACAAATGTCGGGACACTCCACACACGATCCGAACATAGTACGAATTCTCGATTCGTACGATCGGATCGTTGCCTCTTTGGCCAGCTGAGAGAGTAGGGTTGCCACCTTTTCTTAAAAAAAATACCGGCCTTCCTATCAATTTATCGTTTTTTGCTAATAATAACCATCAAAAATACAGGCTACCCTGTGAGAGAGGGATAGTGAAGATTAATTTGATTATTTCATAAACAGTACAGAAACTTATTTCAGTATGATGAAGCTTATATTAAAATTTCAATTACGAGATAGTTCCCCTTTAAGACCGGGCAATTGACATTTGCAGATATTGATCAGGGAAGCCCATCTGAAGGCCCCATACACAGGGCAATAAACTGCTAATTCCAGTACCAACAAAATAACTACCTTTTGCACAAATCCTGCATGTAGAGAGACATGATGTCTAGTGATTTTAATAGAGTGAGCTCTAATACATCTTCTAGGCAAAAGGAGCTCCAGATGAGACAATCTGTTGGCAGCTTCTATCTGTCCGTGTATGGGGGCCTTTATTCAGCATCACAACCTAGATAACATTACAACTGTTTCTGACTCATTAGTACTACCATAGCTGTTTTTTGTCAAAAATGTAAAGATTGCTACCTAGTCTTTCAACACACGTTCACCTTGCTACTGGTCGACTGCCCACAAGAAGGGGATAACCCGACTTCCTACAGTACAAAGTCTGAGTTTGCTTTACTGCACAGTCTGGGAACACAACCAGCTGGAAGTGGAAAGGTTGGCTGGCTTAGAAAAAATTCATTACAGCAGAACAAAAGGCATCTTTTAAAGGAACAGTTCAGTGTAAAAATCAAAACTGGGTAAATAGATGCAAAATAAAATACGTTTCTGATATAGTTCATTAGCTAAAAAATGTAATGTATAAAGGCTGGAGTGACTGGATGTGTAACATAACAGAACACTACTTCCTGCTTTTCAGCTCTCTAACTCTGAGTTAGTCAGCGACTAGAAGGGGGGGCCACATGGGACATAACTGTTCAGTGAGTTTATAATTGATCCTCAGCATTCAGCTCAGATTCAAAAGCAACAGTTATGACCCATGTGCCCCCCTCAAGTCACTGATTGGTAACCAATCTGTGGAAAAGCAGGAAGTAGTGTTCTGTTATGTTCTTTAACACATCCAGTCACTCCAGCCTGTATACATTAAATTTTTGGCTAACTAACTGTATTAGAAACATTTTTTATTGTGTACAAATCTATCTACCCAGTTTTTATTTTTATACTGAACAATTACTTTAAAGGCACACCATTCTAATTCCAATGGCAAATACTTATCCTTGACGCAAAATACCCCATAATATAATCATGCAATGAATCCAGGAAGCGATAAACTCTGTGCAGATCCTATAATGAACTATAGCTACTGTATCAGGATTTTTTTTTCCCAAATTGATAAATTTTACTATAGTAATGATTCTCAGTGAAAGCAAAAAAAAAACAACTGGTTTAACCTTTATAGAAAAACTATACACCCAAAATGAATACTTGAGCAACAGGTAGTTTATATCATAGTAAGTGGCATATTAAATAATCTTACCTTAACTGGTATATATATTCAAGTAAATATTGCCCTTTTACATCTCTTGCCTTGAACCACCATTGGGTGATGGTCTGTGTGTTGCCTCAGAGATCACCTGACCAGAAATATTTCAACTCTGTCACAGGAAGAAGTGTGGAAGCAAAAGACACAACTCTGTCTGTTAATTGGCTCGTGTGACCTAACGTTATAGTTTGTTTGGTATGTTTGTGTGCACCGTTGGATCCTAGGATCCCAGGAGGCTGTCCTTATTTTTTAAAATGGCAATTTTCTATTTATGATTACCCAATGGCACATACTACTAAAAAAGTGTATTAATATGAAAATGGTTTATTTACATGAAGCAGGGTTTTACATACGAGTTGTTTTATGCAATATCTTTTTATAGAGACCTACATTGTCCAGGGGGTATAGTTTTCCTTTAAAGCAATAAAAAAAAATATTAAGTCACTAGGTAGCTGTATAAGATGCCAGAGAAAACAACCCCAACCTTGACAGTCTCCCCTCATAACTTAGATCCTCCATTCCTCTAACCAGTTTAGTTGCAAGTCTCTGCACTCTCTCCAGCTCATTTATATTTTACAGAAAGGGGTGGTTCGAATTTAAGGTACCTTTTAGTATGTTATGGAATGGCTTATTTGAAGCAACATTTCAATCGGTCTTCATTTTTTTTAGTTTTTTAATTATTTTCCTTCTTCTTCTGACTTGTCCCAGCTTTCAAATGGGGGTCACTGACCCCATCGAAAAGCAAATCTCTGTAAGGCTACTATTCAGGCCTCTCCTATTCATATTCCAGTCTCTTAATTCAAACCAATGCATGGTTGTTAAGCTTCCTATTAACACTGTTTGTTCTCTTCAGCTATTGCCTTTTTTCCCCTCTGTAGATTTGAAAATATTCAGCCTTGTATTTTGTCTCTCTACGCTCTCTCCTGTTCAGGGTCTCTCCTATCAAAAAGTCATTAAAAGGAGAACTTAACCCCCCACCACCACCCTACACAGACCCTCCTCCCTCTCTGCCCAGCCTAGCTGCTCTCACAGCAAATGTCCCTAATTCTTTACTTACCCCACAGTGCAGATTCAGGGATTGGAGTTCACAGCAGCCATCTTCTGGGTCTTCGGTAAACTTTGGGTCTTCTTCTGGCATTTCGTCAATTTCTATGTTTCCATCTGTTTTGGCGCATGTGCAGTTGTTGCAAACCAGGAAATTGCTCCAACTGT
>CM044435.1:128900532-128924482 GCA_024363595.1 Xenopus borealis | reverse complement strand
GAGGCTTTTCTTGCAGCAGAGAAAAATAGGTACATAGAATCTACATATAAAAAAGAAGCTGCATGTGCAGACTGACTGACTATCATTCATATCATCAGATTTCCTCCAGCCAAACATACAGTAAAATTTAAAAAATCTACTTAATTACCCTATTTTTGCCACATTTAGTTTAGTTAATAATAATAGTTTTAATAAAATTATGTTTTCCCTGGCCCTCTCCATATCAGCGCTTTCCAGGTCAGGTCAGGGAAAACCTGGTCAGCCCCTCCCTCATCTCATTAAAGAACCCCTCCCAACAAGTAATTAAATACCTGTCTGAGACACTTACCCGCATCTTTATTTGGTTCTTCTCCACCTCACTCCTTGCAGGAGTAAGTTATTATTTTTAGCCTGAGGGTAGCATAGGCTGTTGGGAATGCGGCCTCGGAACCTGTTTTTTTTTTTGTTCCTCTCTATCTCCTGTTCTTTTTTAACTCGTTTGGGACATCCGGTGCCTAAGTTCACTACCCTCCCATTCTGTGATGGTGATCGGCCCAGGGCACACATCAGGAACAGTGGTGTGGGCTTCACCTGCACCGCTGCTGAGTCTCAGGTTCCCCCATGCGATCCGCCTGCAAGCCCAGCCGTTTGTCTACCTGTTCCTGCCACCTGTATGTAGGGGACCCGGTTGTGCCTTTGAGTGGGGAAGCACATGTTTTCATGCAGTTTTTCCTCCTCCTCTTGATAGACTTCCTTTTTCTCCTGGGTTTCCAGCTGCCACCCTCACAAGTCTGCCCTCAGGTTCAGGTTAAAAAAAAACAAAAAACTTTACTACCTATGCTTGGACCTTTCACTGATTGTTGACTGTTTTCTTTCAGTATGAAGCCTTCCAAATCCAAGTCGACCGACAAGGACTCAACGCCAGAACCTAATACTATTCTCCAGACCGTTGGTGACCTGTATGTGGGGAAGCATCTCTTCCTAATAAGAGACTATGCCAAACCTGCCCTAACTCAGATGCAGGATCCGCTTTCTCCCACTCGGAGGAGATATCATGGATCAAACAAGCAGTCTCGCAGGAGATGTCCTTGGTAACATCCAGATGCCCTCAATCTGACCATGAAATGAAGGGGGAAGAAGCCGGACAGCCATCATCCTTCCTTCGACTTCACTTTGATCTGCCCTTTTATAAAAGCGGTAAGAAGGTACTTTGAGGATGATCAGACACCCTCAACCTCCTTTCTTCCAGGAAGCAAGAAGAAAGGCCAGACGCTTCATTTTCATCAGGAAGCCAGTGAT
This sequence comes from Xenopus borealis, assembly GCA_024363595.1. Lineage (NCBI taxonomy): Eukaryota > Metazoa > Chordata > Amphibia > Anura > Pipidae > Xenopus > Xenopus borealis. The sequence goes on along the minus strand of CM044435.1, from coordinate 128,923,204 downwards.
TTAATTAGAAACAAATGGGATAATGTGTCCAGAAAATCAAAGGCCCAGAATAAATTTGACCAACTTTACCCATTCAAATCAGAAACCTTGAAGGATCTCTGGACATTACCATAGGTAGACGCCCCTATCATCAACCTCGCTAAAGTACACTATTGCCAGACATAGTTGAAACTTTCCAAATGGGTGCTTGAATTGCGGAGAGACAAATGGCTGTATGCATGGAAAAAACAGCTCCTTACGGCAGCGGCCATACCACTCCGGTCACGTGGTGTCGGGCAATACACATCCAATAAGATCAACTCCTGACCCAAAAGGTCTTGATCCCAGTCCCGCCCCAGGATCAAGGAGAAGCTGTCTACTCCCATTTCTTTCTAGTCCACAAATCATCTGGATCCTGGCTCCCAATCTTAAACCTACGAGGGGTAAATCGGTCCCTGAAAGTCCAAAAGTATCTAATGGAATCCTTAGACTCTGTGAGGACAGAAGTATGCCCAGGGGATTGGATGTGTACGCTAGACATCCAAGACGACTATCACCACATTCCAGTGGCAAAGGTCCACAAGAGGTTCATGAGATTCTGCTTCAATACACAACATTTCCAGGTCACCTGTCTCCCCTTCGGGATTTCCACGGCTCCACCAGCTTTCTCCAAAATTCTAGTGACAGTGGTAGCCTTCCTGAGATGGCAGGGAGTGAGAATCTTCCCCTACCTTGACAACCTCATTCTCCTAGCTTCATCAAGGACTCAAGCCGAGAATCACACAGACAAGGTGATCAGGGTTCTACAAGACCATGGCTGGTGTATAAACTGGTAAAAAAAAAAGTCAGTTGGAACCAGTCTAGCAAGTAGTCGTCTTGGGGACAACCCTAGATACCCAATTAGGCGTGATAAAACGGTCAACACAGAGACAGCAAGATCTCCTAGAACTGGGATCCCAGATCATTTAAACACCAAGTGTTTCAGCAGTCACACTGTCACGACTCCTGGGCATGATGGTATCCTCAATCAAATTGGTGGCCTGGGCACACAATGGCTTATGAGATTCATCCAATATTGACTGATCAACTCGGCAGGGATCATCAACCCAGACATTCAAATTCAAGTCGACCCATCCTTGAGAGAGGCCATACTTTGGTGGCTTCAACTAAACCATCTTTCAAAAGGGGCGGCAACACAACAGCGGTTTCCTACCTCAGAAGGCAAGGCAGAACCAGAAGCCTTTCTTTACTGTTAGAAGTGGAAGAGAGGCACATCTCAGAACTCACAGCAGTCCATGTCCCAGGCAGGATCAACCAGGAGGCCGACTTCTTAAAGGAAAACTATATCCCCAAATTGAATACTTGAGCAGCAGATTATATCAGTTTATATCAAATTATGGGGCATATTAAAGAATTTTACCAAACTGATTATATATATATATATATATATATTTAAGTAAATATGGTTTGTGTACTGCCTCAGAGATCACCTGACCAGAAATATTTCAACTCTAACTGTAACAGGAAGAAGTGTGGAAGCAAAAGACACAACTCTGTCTGTTAATTGGCTCATGTGACCTAACTTTATAGTTTGTTGTCCTTATTTTTTAAAATGGCAATTTTCTATTTAGGATTACCCAATGGCACGATACTAAAAAAGTATATTATTATGAAAATGGTTTATTTACATGAAGCAGGGGTCATACAGGTTTTTTTATGCAATATCTTTTTATAGAGACCTACATTGTTCAGGGGGTATAGTTTTCCTTTAAGTCGGAATTCCTTAGACCGTCACGAATGGCAATTACATCCAAGGATCTTTAGCCAGCTTGTATTAGAGTGGGGACTTCCCTGCATAGATCTAATGGCCTCTGCGGGAAACAGTGAATGCAGGACATTCTTCTCAAGCCACAAGCCTTGGCAGTGGATGCACTAGTTCAGCACAGACCGAATGGTTTATGCTACATCTTTCCTCCTCTTCCTCTGACACTGAGGATTCTGAAGATGATAGTGGAACATAGGGCAGAAATGATCTGCATCGCTCAGGCCTGGCCAAGGAGATTGTGGTTTCTGACACTCCTCAAGTTATCAACACGATCTCCATGGAAACTACCTCTATCCAGGGATCTCCCGATTCAAGGACTGTTTGTCCACCCAGATCCAGGTCGCCTAGCCCTGATAGCTTGGACGCTGAGCGGAAGGATTTAGAGGCTTACAGAGAAGTTATAGAATTTCTCATGAACTCCAGAAAACCGACAACCAATGTCAGATACCAGAGCATATGGAAAGCCTTCATGACAAAAAGGAAAGAGTACAATACATCCTCTTCTCCAGTTTCTGTGGCCAATCTTTTAGACTTCCTCGGACAGGGACTATAAAGTGGCCTAAGTATAAACACACTTAAGACACATGTCTCAGCAGTCTCTGCCTTTTCATGAGTTTGGTGGGCACTACACCCCTTGGTAGTCAAATTCTTTAAGGCAGCTATCCGAATACTACCAGCCAGGAGGCCGTCTTGTCCATCATTGGACCTGCCTCTAGTCCCCAAGTCTCTATCAACAGGACCCTTTGAGCCCATTCAGGAGGCTTCCATCTGCAACCTGACTTTGAAGACGATTTTCCTGGTGGCAATAACATCAGCCAAGAGGGTAGGGGAACTACAGGCCTTGAAATTCGCTGAGGATAGTCCCATATTTCTTCAGGACAAAGTCATTCTGAAGTTTGCATCTTCTTTAAAACCAAAGGTTGCGTCTCACATCAGGGACAAACTCTCCCTTCCATCCTTCCGGGTTGACGACAAGGAACACAAAGATCATCCTCTACATCTCTTGGACATAGGGAGAACAGTGAACGCATATTGTTCAGCAACACAAACATTCAGGAAAGCTTACAGTTTGTATGGGGAGACTGCTTCAAAATTCACCATTTCCAAGTTGGTTATCTCAAAGGCATATTCTTCCAAAGGACTTCAAGTTCCAACAACCTCAGTTCACTCAACCAGAGGGCAAGCAGCTTCATGGGCAGCAGAAATTGGTACTCCCCTAGAGGTGATCTGCAGGGCGGCTTCATTGGGGCATCCTCCAATACTTTCACCTCACATTATCGTCTAGATGTGGCCTCAACCACTTGTGCCCAATTTGTCCGCAACATCCTTTCCAGTGTTTCTTTTAACCACTCATTGCATAATAAAATAAATTTGCTTAACCAGGTGTGGTTCTTTCCCACCCTTATCGGGAGCTTGCTACATCCCGGAGAGTGCCAGGGAAAAGGCAAAATTGCTACATACTTACCATGATTTTCCTTTCCTGGTACTTCTCCATATCAGCAGATTCCCTCCCTGGGTATTTATCCGGTGGAAAGCTTTACACAAGACGCGTGTAAGTGTCTCGGACGGGTATTTAATTACTAGTTGGGAGGGTTCTTCAATGAGGTGAGGGAGGGGCTGACCCAGAGAGTGTTGATATGCAGAGGTACCAGGAAAGGAAAATCACAGTAAGTATGCAGCTGTTCCCTTATTAAATGAAGCCAGAGAAGAGCTTTGAAGGTCAGAAGCCACATTTCACTAGAGGGCTTCATGTGCCATGTAGACCTCTTCTTAGATAGCCTTGCTCTAGATATTCCTTAAATCCATGAGGTGAACCCTAAATGATTGCTTTTAGAGATATTCATAAAACAATAGCAGAATAAAAACAATTTATCTTAGCATCCTCAGTGTAATGGGAGGCTAAATTGGACCAGAAATGGAGAGATTAAACCCAAAAAGTCTGAAACCACAGAAGTAAAGCTGATTGTACTCTGTGCATTCCGTTCTAGGTAAAGGTGTTGTACCTTATAGGATACTGCTCAGTAGTGATGAGTGTGTTGACCTAAAGCCCATGGTGACCTAAGGGTTGACCATCGGCTGGGCAGGTTCGGGTTGATTAAAGGCAAAGGTTGGGTGTGGATTATTATCGAGCAGGCACTCTAATGAAGGCAATCTTCTACCAAGTTGATGAAGTCAAAAGTTTTATTCCCCAACTAGGAACCAGAGGCACGCACCTAAGTAGTGTACAGAGCAAGAAGATTCAAGTACAGGTTTGGCATTGGTCCTACAATAGAAACATTTTGCAGGTTAAGGTCAAGCATGGGTTGACCATCTGTTGGGCGGGTTCGCGTTAATTTCAGGTTAGGGTTGGGTGTGGGCCAGACTCCACTTCTCCTGAAGAATCCCTATCCCTGAAGATTCTCTTTCTTGGAACCAGAGGCACGCACAATAGTAGTGTACAGAGAAAGAAGACACAAGTACAGGTTGGGCGTGGGTCCTACAATGGCAACATTTTGCAGGTTAAGGTCAAGTACTGGTTGCCCAACTGTTGGGCGGATTCGGGGTTAATTGCAGGTTAGGGTTGGGTGCGGGTCAGAATCCACTTCTCCTGAAGAATCCCTGTCTTGGAACCAGAGGCACTCACAGAAGAAGCGTACAGAGGGAGAAGACATGGGTACAGTTTGGACGTGGGTCCTACAATAGCAACATTTTGCGGGTTAAGGTTGGGGATGGGTTAAGGTTTTGTGGGTTAGGGTTGGGCGCAGGTTGCATATTTCCTGGTGTGCTCAACGAAGAACAAGAAGTTATGTATTTATCAGTATCTGCTGGTCAGTATTGGGCACAGCCCGAATCAATGAGTACTGAGATGCCTGTTAATGTAGTTTCTGCATTGCCTGTTATTACTGCACAGCCTCTCTAGTATATGTTTCCACGCTTAAACAGATGCTTATACCCATAAATCAAATAACCTTTTTCACAAGAACTGGCCAGTAAAAGATTTCCCAGAATGCTAAGGGAATACCAACAGATTTCAATCAATCGAGTAATAGGGTCAAAGGTTTAAAGTCAGGAAAAGTTGATAAAAGTGAAATAAATCTGTCAGCCTCCATGCAGCTGAAAATCAATTTCGAGAAACAAGGAATTGAATGCGTCGGCCAACTCCCTGTAGGCTTGCAAAAAAAAAGAAAAATGTTAAACAGAAGTACAGGGATCTGTGCCACTACGTGTTTAGATACTCATACTTGGAGGTGGTGGTCTAAAGCTAAAACAGCTGCTGGGTCTGTATATAATAGCCTGGTTATTATCAGTGTATAGAGATACTCAGCATCATTATAGAGAGCAGCCTGGTCATTATCAGTGTATAGAGATACTCAGCATTATTATACACAGCAGCCTGGTCATTATCAGTGTATAGAGATACTCAGCATTATTATACACAGCAGCCTGGTCGTTATCAGAGTATAGAGATACTCAACATCATTATCGAGAGCAGCCTGGTCGTTATCAGTTTATAGAAATACGCATCATCTTTATACACAGCAGCCTGGTCATTATCAGTGTATAGAGATACTCTGCATCATTATACACAGCAGCCTGGTCATTATCAGTGTACAGAGATACTCAACAACATTATAGAGAGCAGCCTGGTCATTATCAGTGTACAGAGATACTCAACAACATTATAGAGAGCAGCCTGGTCATTATCAGTGTATAGAGATACTCAGCATCATTATACACAGCAGCCTGGTCATTATCAGTGTATAGAGATACTCAGCATCATTATACACAGCAGCCTGGTCATTATCTTTATATAGAGATACACAGCATCATTATACAGAGCAGCCTCGTCATTATCACCGGGCCAGCCCCCCTCTCTAGATCCTACAAAAAGAACCAATTAGCAGCACCATGCAGTGCCGTTCACGCATGTGCGGCTCTTAATACATACGCAGGCCTCATTTCGCGCATGCGCACAGCTCTTTTTCACGCATGCACAAAGTTCCTTTTCGTGCAGCACCTACTGCGCATGCACACGGCCTCAGTAGAGGGTCCGGAGGGGGGCCCTGGACAGGAGTCCTGGTGGGCCCCACGCCCCCCAGTCTGACCGTGGTGTCTAGCGATACTCAGCATTGTTGTACAGAGCAGCCTTGTCATTATCAGTGTATAGAGATACTCAGCATCATTATATAGAGCAGCCTGGTCAGTTTCAGTGTAAAGCAGCCTGGTCATTATTAGCATGTACTGTAAAGATAATCACCATTATATAGTGCAACCTAGTCATTATCAGAACATAGAGATACTCCTCATTACTATAAAGAGCAGCCTGGTCATTATCTTGGGGCACACAATGACTAGATTATATTTCACCATCATTATTTCTCAGAAGCTGAATATTTAATGAAAATATTTATTTTCTGAATGTTTTTCCATTTCACATTATTAGATTGGCATTTGGCATATGCATGCTTCTAACCATCATCTCAGTCATTGCTAGCTATGGGGCTCATAGACAGATCCATTCTATTGGCAGTTAAAATGGTTTCCATTCCTGGAAATACTGATCTTCAACCACAGATGTCTCAGGAGCAAAAGTCCATTAAATCCCCCAAATCATTAGGACAACGAGACATGGTGTATTTTGACAGCTGCCTGCAATCTTCTCAGTAGGAATCATGGCTGCATGGGGTCAGTGTGCACCAGCATGATGGGAAATGTTAAGGTACCTGCAGCAGTTAGATGGACCTATGTGTTCCACATATAAAAGTCTCTTGGGATTAGGTAGCAGAGCCTCTGAGAAAGGAAAGATAATAGGTAATAACAAGGGTTACAGAGAATAGATAACCTAGAGATGATAGATAACATTATTAAGTTGATATTGGTTACAGGATTACTAAGAAGCACCAAATTCACTATTTGGGATTGGCCAAATCCCTGAATCGTTCATAAAAGAATGGGAGCAAATGACGAACCAACTCCTAATTTGCATATACAAATTAGGGTCAGGAAGGGAAAAAAGTTTACTTCCGTTTTGTGACAAAAAAAGTTATGTGATTTCCCTTCCTGTAATTTGCATATGAAAATTAGGATTCAGATTGGCCAGGCACGAGAATCTGACAGAATCTCAATCTTGCTGAAAAAGGCAGAATCCTGGATTCATTGTGGTGACATAGGAATCCCTGCCTGATTTATGCTATAATTTATACTATATACATTCTTTATATTAATGATATATTCTCATGGAGCATATGGAATGAGAAAACTAGTCAAGCAAGTGACAGACAGAGAGAAGATAGCAGCAGAATGAAATGACCAACAATTAAAATTGTCCTTAAACCAGATGAAACAGCTGCCTTAAAGCCTGCTTGATGCCTCCTAATGTACCAACACAAGTTCCAAAACCACTACTTTTGGCTCCTCAAGGGGAACAGTCCTGCAATTTGGCCAGGGCCATTTTAGACAAATTCATTGGTGGGCTGCTGCAGCCATCCTAAGACATTTGTGTATTACCCTGAAGCAGGTGAACCAAAAAAGCGGCCAAGCAAGAGATCTCCTTGGAAAGCAAACAAGCAGAACCTCAAAGCCTACCTCTACATCTTCACTAAAGGTCCCAGCTTTATAATAGAAAGATCCTTTGGGAACATTTGTTCCAACAGGAAATGTGTTATATTGTAGAGCTCCTTTAGTCTAGGGTTAAAATGAGGGGTCTGCCATTTCTGAGGGATGCCTTGATCAAAGCAGACGAAATGTGTGATGGTGGGCCCCAGGCATATGTCCCCTTTGCCCATTTTTAAAATGATGCTCAGTTTGGGAACCACAGCTGTAGGCAGTATAGTAGTGCAGCATTTGACCTACAGCATGTTGTGTTTATTGTAGTAAGTTACACATTACCAGTGTAAGGTTGCACATATTAGCACCCTCTCCTTAGAATCATCCATTAACCAAATATCACATTATAAAGGGCACAGTTGCCTGCACCTTTTTCATCTACAAAAACACCTTAATGGAATGGTGGCTTAGGAAGTAATTTAATGGAAAATGCTAATCCTTTATTGATCACTGCTTTGGGCTCTGTCTAACTAGCTGTTGAAAAAGAAGCACATAGGTTTCATGTATTTGTATCTATCTAATAGTAATATGGTACAGGCACTTTGTTCGAGTGCATAGACAATAATTTGGAATCTGATGCCAGATTAAGACTAACTGGAGCTTTGGGTGGTTGTCAAATCATGGGGTCCACACAAATCTATTAAACGCTGGTCACCCCTTTTCAATTATTATTACAGCCATGAATTATCCAAGTGTTGGACTAGGGCACCTGGACCTACCACAGAACCTCAGCTCAAGGGCTCCCTGAACCCAGCTGGTGTCAGGTATCAATTCAATGGTAGAGTTGCACTACGTTTGGCACAATCATATTGTGTGGCTGCAATGGGTATTATTATTATTATTAACATGTATTTCTATAGCTCAAACATATTTTGTAGCAATGTAAAGTAAATGTGATTATAGAACTAAATCACATGAATTACATACATAGAACATATGGGGTTACATCGCAATCAATGCTGGTACAAAAGGTAAGGAAGGTCCTGTGCAGAGCTTACGATCTAAAGGGAAGGGAATGATACACAAGGTGTGGAAGTGGTACTATATGTGGTATAGCATTTGGTAGTTAAGAGTGAGGTAGGTAATAAGTGCATTTTAAGAGATTTCTGCAAAGCAGAATGGTTGGGAGAAAGTCGGACTGACCGTGGGAAAGAATTCCAGAGGAGGGGTGCAAGTCTTGAATGCGAGCATGTGAGGAGGTCATAAGAGAAGAGTTGAGTAGCAGGTCAGTAGAGGAGTGTAGTAAGCGGTTGGGTCAGTATATAGATGAGATATAGAGTGGGGCAGAGTTATGAAGCGCTCTGAATGTCAGAGTCATTAATCTGAATTTAATTCTGAAGGGCAGTAGAAGCCAGTGCAGGGATTGGCAGGATGGCATAGCATAGGAGGAGAGGTTGCTGAAGTGTATAAGCCTTGTGGCAGTGCTCATTATGTACTGGAGAGGTAACAGTCTCTGCCTGGGAAGGCCAATTAAAAGACAATTACAATAGTCTAGACGTGATATGATGAGAGAGTAAATAAGAATTTTGGCAGCATCTTGGGTGATAAATGATCATATTTTGGATATGTTCCTTAGGTGGAAGTGATATGATTTAACAAGTGACTGGATGCGAGGAGTTAATGACAGGGCAGAATCTAGGATAACTCCAAGGCACCGGGCCTGGGGACATAGGGTGATGGTGGATACTTCGGGGATGTTACTGGTGTTAGTTGGAGGATAGAGAACAATTTCCGTTTTGGAGAGGTTTCATTTAAGGTAGCGTTGTGACATCCAAGTAGAGATAAGGGACAGGCAGGAGGAGACAAGTTAGGAGTTCTGAGTTGAAAGGAGAGATAGATCTGAGTATCCTCATTTTAAAGGGTTGTATTGGAAACAAGTTGATTAATTTGGAGGAAGTATATAGGGAAAATAATAAGGGTCCCAGCCTTGAGGAACCCCAACAGAAAGAGGTAGGGGAGAAGATGCTACTCCGTTGTAGGAGACACTGAAGGAACAATCTTATTTCCTCATTAGAAAGTAGTAGTGGTGAATTCTTCTAAAAAGGGTCCACCAGGAATGTTCATGGTTGCCTGGTGTCCATCCTGACCTTGGATCCCCCAGAAGTTTCCTGTTGGTATTTGCTTAGGTTGCACATATCACAAGGTAGGAGGGAAGGTGGATCTGGGAGATAGAAGAAGGATGAAGGACCAACAGGGAAGCCAGAGGACCATTGAGGAAATAGGATTGGTTATGGTGTTGGCTATCTATGTTGAATTAATATGGAAGAAGGATCTGCTTTGTGAGGCAGGGGCTATTACAAGAACCAATAGAAAAGCAGGGTTGGGCCTGGGAGGGAGACACAGGTAGAGGCAGGAGGGTATAGGAATGTTTCTATCACTATGCCATCTCTGCAAATCAGAAACGCATGACTTTGGCTTTGAGGGCCGCTGGCTTGCTGGTCCTTTAAAGTGGACCCGTCACCGAGATACAAAAATCTGTATAATAAAAGTCCTTTTCAAATTACACATGAAATCCAATTTTTTATTAAAGCATTCATAGCTGTTTTAAGCTCATTTCAAAATCTCAGCTGTCAATCAAATATTGTCTGCCACTCCTCTATGCCTTAGGCATAGAGGCGGGGCAGATAATTACTTTCACTTTCCATTCAGCACTTCCTAGATGCCAGTGCTCCCCACACATTCCCCCAGTTCTCTTAACCATTTAATTGTGTAGCCAGGACATGGGGATAGACATTTGGTCCCCCATTCTGGTGCACAAACAAGATTCTGAGATGATGCAAGGCTTGTCTTAATAACAGTGTCCACAAAATGGCTCCTGCCTGCTTGCTATAATTATGAATTCCCAGACTGAAGGAAACAAGATTAAAATTATTTATATAGTGTAATTAATGTTCATTTTGCTTGACTAATGTGATGAAAAGGATTTTTATATTTTTTTGGGGTGACGGGTCCACTTTAAGCCCTCTGTGTTGGAGTATATTCTGCGTGAGCATTGAAGTTGCTGTTAGGATAGAGGATTAGGGATCATTATTTTGCATACAAGCTTTTTTAGGCTAATGATAAATGCACCTGTATAATCCCCACAAGAGGATGCAGGGAAAATAATTGCCTGCGACAGGAACAGCAATGACTGTGCTGAATAGAAACATGAATAAATATGCAGGGTAATCGACTACTGCTTCCAGCTGCCTAATGCCTGCGGTCTTTTCCATACCTGGTTTTGGGCCCAATGCCATGTAACCATCTATTTAAAAGCATATGCTGAGTTTAACAAATTCACTTCCTCTCCGAAGAAAAAAAAGAGGTTGCATTTTCTCCCAGCCACGTTACACTTGTCAGCAGAATTTCATGTTCATTTTGTGCTGGAAGCTCTTTAATGGGTTGCAGACATATGGTCGAGAGAACAAAGTCAAGCTTCGGTTTCTCCCACATTACACAGCCCATTTGTCTAACTTCAACGAGGCCTTGAGTATCAGATGGGGCCCCTTGGACAGACTGTTATTGCAATAACAAGATATTACATTATATAACACTAAATATATGTTTTTTTGTAGTATTTATATCAGAGTTGTCCTCCCAGTGCCTTGTAGCTCTTGTTGGTCTATTGTTGCCAGTATCTCTACAGCAGCATAAAGGCTCTCTATTCTTAAAATAAATGTGAGATCTTTCTTTTGCTGAACTCTTACCACTTTACAGTAAGCAGCAGGTCAACTACACCTTCCATCCACTAATACATCACCATTATATGTATGCTTACAGTCCAATTTTTTTTCCCAATACATATATGGGCTTGAACTCAAAGTAAAAAAAAAAAAAAACTCACCCGTCTAAGATTTATTTTCGTGAGCCACTGTTACAGCACATTCCAACACTCATTAGCTCCTCAGATATTGCCAAACCCAGAGTAACATGTTCCATGCCAATTTTCTGTCGTGGGTGGCTTTTTGAAATATGGCCACTGAGACATTAGGTCATTGAGTTTTGTTGAAATCTGTGGTGTTCCATTTAAGACAGGCCTGTGGTTATTCTTTTCTCTGTTATAAAATTTCTCTTGGAAGGTAGACTTGCCAAAGTGCCCAGAGCCTTAAACATGGATAGCCACGTAAAATATTGTTCTAAGATAGACAGGGAACCATCTAGCCCAACCATATAGGTAGGAAGCTATTGCATGCCCTACCTTCAGTATTGGAATTGTTTAGATTCCCAAACTGTAGGGATCTGGAGCAGTGGCACAAGGAGGATTTTTGCCTAACAAGGAGGATTAGCCTGAAGGCCATTAGGGTGATAATTAGAGAGAATGACCATTTGCTCTACACCCCAAGACCCAACCTAAAGATCACTTAGTGGGAGATTTGGAGTTAAAATATAGTTACTGTCCTAGATAGTCCTGAAAAGATCATTTAATGATGGATACACCGATATTCCTAGAAGCTCTGGGAGTCCTGGCCAAATATTGGACCTTTAAGTGGGGCTGAAGGAGTTTGAAATACAGGTTGAAAATAAGCTACATTTACCACAGAGGCTTACTGGTAAGGGCTGCCAGGAAGAAGAATCACTCATCTTCTAAATAAGTACACACAAATTTCAGTCATGGATGATGGATGGCAGATAATGCTACTATGATTTGTCATCTACTTTCTCCATGTTGATTGAAGATTATTTGCTTCTAAAAGAAAGACAAGTAATTCTGAACTTACTGTGTATGGAAAAACCCACTTATGTGATGAGGTCATCAGATGAGCAGAACTTAAATTGATGGACACAATGACACTGACCTTATCATTCTGTGCCAGGCCAATGATCACATTATTTCGGACCCACGCAGGAGATTCTTCCTTGTTCAAGCCCCATGGTTCCTGGTTTCTGCTAGGTCATCTTTTGAAAGCCAGTGGTGGGGCCTGTGTTAATGGCTCTAGTTTAAAACTTTTCATGCACAGAATTATTTACAGTTAGACACAAAAGATCTGAATACATATAAAAAATCAAATTTTTTGTGTCACTGGCCCTTTAAGGTTCTGTAATGTTAACGCTACATATGGAAGGACTGAAACAACAGCGCATTAAGAAATAAAGACTGAAAGTTTTGCCTTCATTGAGAATGATAGATATTGGCAAGTAAAAATGGTCTTAACGATGGGCATAATAGAGCGGAACTAGTCTTAATGCAGCTCTGTCTCCTCTGGCATTAAGGGCCTTATTTAATATCAAATATTATTACTTATGACACTCCAGTAACAAGATTTGCCTCCGATCCAGACTTTAATTTCAGCTGCCAGATGAATTTACTTTAACAAGATTGTTTTTTCAGGGGAAGGATGTGGTTTGAGAAACAGGTTTCCTATAGGATTTCTGAACAAACCTGTATTTGTGTGGCTTTCAGAATGTTTCTTTTGATATCCACCCCAAACCAGGCCTTATTTTATTAAACCACATTTCTATGAATTTGGGCCTGTTGGATCTTCCTGTAAAGAGTTCAGCTGCGTTCACTGGCCTGTGAGTAATCCAGCAACAACTCGCTTGGTTTTAGGTCAAAAATAAGCTTTTTTGGCTCATATGAAACAGTTTTCAAGTGAAAGTCATTAGTCATCAATGGACAGCAAGCGGAAGCCTGATTATTCAAAATAAACAACACCACGGAAAACTTGGATAAGCAAGGTGGATATTAAGGGATGCAGTGATAAGGATTAAGGGATGTAGAAAAAAATAGATATTGAGCAATGAGCAAATTAGGAACAGTAATCATATACCAGCAGTTATTATACTCTATACACAGTGTCGGACTGGCCCACCAGAATACCAGGAAAACTCCCGGTGGGCCAAGGTGTCAGTGGGCCCTCATGCTGCTAAACTTTTGGCCTATTTCATGGCCATTCCCTATTTCTATGAGAACAAAGAGGCTAAATAGATGGAATAATTGATTATAGTATGTAAAGAAAACAAACTAGGATAATAGAGGTTGATTGAGGAGATGAAGAATATTAGTACTGAGAGTGGGCCCCTGGTCTAAGGTTTTATGGTGGGCCCCTGGTCTAAGGTTTTATGGTGGGCCCCTGGTGTCCCAGTCCGACACTGTCTATACATATGTATACACAGGCACCAAAGCCAGGATAATGACCAATATCTGATCAGGGCTGTTATGGTACCTGGTGGTCTAGTGGGGAGGTGGGGAAGCCCGCTGCTTCAGTCACAGCAACACTTACGAAGTTTTGAAGCGAGCCTTTTCTGTTCAGGTTTTTATGGCAATACATCATGTAAAGTTTCTTTTCTGTAAATGTTTTTCCTTTATTAAGAGTGCGATCCAACTTTGTAAGTTTTGTATGTATACATTTTGGAGATGTTTGGAGACGTTTTGGGCAGCCTCCTGTTGGATCAGCACCTCGCTGATTTTCTATTGTCATGTTTTTATTGGGTCTGGGGCAGCATGATGACATTGTGACGTCAATGAGAGAGACATGAAATGAAACCATTCAAAGGTACCGCAGGCTAATTTCCATTGCCCAATGTAGCCCTATATTATATAGTTCTATGTTTCTGACCCTAGCCTGACCTTGACTACTGATGTATTGTTGCCTGGACCGTCCAATTTGCCTGTTCTTGACTACTCTTTTGGAGCTATGGCATAGGCAAAACTCATGTTAGCTCTAAGGGGCAGAATTATTAAAGTACCAGTAACATCAAAAAAATAAATTGTTTTAAAGTAATATATAATGCAGTTTTGCCCTGCACTGGTAAAACTGCAGTGTTTGCTTCAGAAACACTACTATTGTTTATATAAATAAGCTGCTGTGTAGCCATGGGGGCAACTAGTAAAAGTAGAAAAGGCTAAGGTTACACAGCAGATAAAAGAAAAGTTCTGTAGAACATAATGTTATCTGTTATCCATTGCTTATCCTCTGGCATATAGACGTTTTTCCATTTCTGCCATTGCTACTTAGGAGCTTGTTTATATGAACTATAGTAGTCTTTCTGAAGCAAACAGATCAGTTTTAACAGCACAGGGTAACACTACATGATATTTTCTTTACTTTAAAACACTTTAATTTTTTGGTGTTACTGTTCCTTTAAAATTAAGTTAAATTAGCTCATCATAGAAAAAATCACCCACTTTTTATTCATTCCTTTGGGATTATTAGAAGATTATTTATCAATGGGTGAAAGTGAGAATTCACCATTTGATAAATGCGCTTCTAAAAATCCCATAGAAAGGAATAAAAAGTGAGTTTTCCACATGTAAACTCTACACTCACATTTAATAAATCTGCCCATAAGAGTTGCTTCACATTTGTTTGCATGATAAATATATTGCCTTTGGCAAATGCTGGTGATGACCCTTTAGGTTAGTGATCCCAAGAAATCCCTGTCTGATGGCATCAGCATCTGCCACACTGTCTAGTTGAAAGACTACTGCATTCACAGTCCATAAAGTCCTCATCTGATTGGTCTACATGGCTATGTGGTTGGCCTGGAAGGCACATGATTGGATCATCACAATTTAGACTACCCAATGGCATCTCTAAACAAATGTATCTATGAATGGATCTAGTCCATTAGGGGGAGGTTGTGGGGGTCAAAACACCATTTTACACCAACACCATCTTCCCACTTATTTGAAAGGCAAAGGTGCTATGAAAAATACGGGCAATGTCAACTGTGTGACACTGTGTGTGTTGCAACCATTAGATGGCTAGGCTCAGATACTAAGTTTGTATTAAAATGCATAAAATGAGACACACATATTAACACACAATCATAGATTCCACAAAACGATGGCACCAAACGCTACTGCTGTTTATTATTCTGATTCCATTATATCTATAGATCTTCCCCCCTCCCAGGGTACCTTGCTTTATAAAGGGACCTAAAACTGCCCCATTTGCACCTAGGTGAGTTAGTAGCACATAACTCAAAGCAAACACTTGGAAAATGCTAATGCCTAATTAAAAAAGCTTTCTTCTTAAAAAACGAAGACTATATTGTAATAAATAATCCCTTTAATGTTCTAAACATCATTTCTTGGCCGCTTAAAAAGATTTACTTTGAAAGGTTCCTTGGAAATCATTTGCAGCCAGTAAATAAGGTGCTATTTTCTGCCCACCGCCTTTCTAGAGAGCCCATTTGTCTTATGAAGTCATGCGTAATATCATCCAGGAGTGGTGGCTCAGTAACCTCACATACATGGCCAGGAGGCTGTGGGCAGGATGTCTCCTCATACAACAAACAAACATTATTTATGGCTTTGTACATTACAGATTCAGCCTCAGTAGATTTTGGTGTCTTGGAAGAGCTTTGAAGAAGGTACAAGAAAATAGGTGTGTGTTTCAGTAAATATTGTGGGAAGAAAACAAGCTAAGGAAGATCAGAGTAGTTGCATTTAGTGACATTTTAAAGGGACACATATAGTCCAGTTTTCCTGCTAGGTAATCCTTTGCAAAGGAGACTTTTTTTAGCAAGCACCATTTATTGAGTGACCACACCTCTGATGGTCAGACATGCCCCTTGAACTGGAAGACCATGCCCCCTCTGTGTTTTTCTAATGACATTAAAAACAATAGGAGGCCTGAGCTTGGTAGCCGAGGAGTAGTAAATTATAACAGTGCTTTATTAGCAGGTTCAAGCAGCCATTACACAACAGTAACTTCCAACTCTATCACTCTCAAGCTGTACAGAAAGTACGGTGTATATGCATAGTACAAGTAATGTGCACAGTGACACACTGCTTCTTTCAGACTTCAGTTGAATCTTTCAAGTTCTCCATTTGCTTGTGGGTAATACACTGAAGATTTTCTATGCACAAAATTCCTCTCTCTCAGAAAGATTTCAGTTGAAACAAACTGTGGTCCGTTGTCTGATATTAACTCCTTCTCTGCTGAAGATGTTATTACTGTAGCTCATGTTATATGAGAAATAAATCCATTTAATGTAATAGTCAGAATTATAGCAAATCGGCAGTGTATAGGAGAATCTGAAAAATTACCCACTTTATCAATAGCACGTTTTTTTCCATGCTGAATCAGGGAATGGTACTGGCTGAAGTGGTGCATTACATTTTAGACACAGGCTGTGTGGCAGGCACTGGTGCTGTAGTAATGAGACCATCCACTTATTGTTGGTTTAATGCAGCAAAGAGATCCCTTCCAAGTAAAGCAATAGTACCCCTTTTCACAATGTAAAAGTCACATTTTGCATCTTGTTGCATTTGCGGCACTGTATAGCATTTGCAGCGTAGGTGGTTCTTCACAGTCAGGACGGTGAGGTTGTGGAATGCACTGCCTGGTGATGTTGTGATGCTGATTCAGTTGATGCTTTTAAGAGGGGTTTGGATGATTTTTTGGACAGACATAATATCAAAGGCTATTTTGATACTAAATTCTACAGTTAGCATAGCTATGGGCATACAGGTATATGGTTTGTGTTTGAAAGAGTGGAGGGGTGTGTGTGTGTGTGTGTATGCTGGGTTTTTAATTTGGAGGGGTTGAACTTGATGGACTCGGTCTTTTTTCAACCCAATTCAACTATGTAACTATGTAACTATATGTAGCATAATCGGCAGTGTGTTGTGTTGAACCACAGCGAAAGCAGTATTTTTTATTTGGATTTGCTGCACAGTTTTGCAGTGAATTCCTATCCTTAGCACTGTATATTGCCTGTGACTGTGCATAATTGGGCCACAGTGCTGGATTCAGTCTGTACATTTCCAGAAGTTCCCTGACGGAGAGTTTTAGCCTCTGCTGTTTCAATTTGTCTAGCAACTGTAATAGCCTTTGCAAGGCTTAAATCTTGCTCTAGAAGCAGTCTCTCTAATGTGATGTGAGTTTGTTTTTTCCACTATTTGGTCTCTTAGCATTTCATCTGTTAGCTTACCAAACTCACAGGTAACAACCAGCTCTCTCAAAGCTGCTACAAAATCTTCAGTGGATTCACCATTACTTTGTTCACGTTGGTGGAATTTATATCTTTCAGCAACCACATTTACTTTTGGCACAAAAAAATTATTTTTAGCAGCAAGAGCAGTTTCATAAGTCTCATCAGGTAATGTTAATGTATAGAATATACACTGTCCCTCTGCTCCCAGGCAGTGAATAAGTAAACCACACTGTTAAGCAGCAGAAATCTCCCCTTAGTCAGCAGCAATAATGTAATTGTCAAACATCTGGATCCAAGCAGTAAAAGGTATGGTAGGCTCACCAAAGTTTGGAAGAAAAGCTGCAGGCGGCTGCAGAGGTAGAAGAGACATCTCGTCGCCAATTTGTTATATTTTGGTAGCCGAGGAGGAGTAAATTATAACAGTGCTTTATTTGCAGGTTCATGCAGCTATTACACAACATTAACTTCATGCATAGTATAAGTAACTTGCACAGTGACACCTGCAGGCCATTTCTATAAACACCGCAGACACAAACCTTTAAGACAATATTGGTCCTTTACGACCTCAAGGTATTGTGCAAAAAGCAAAATTCAGGCACTTATTTTGCACTTTGCACACTGTTTTTGTCTAGAGACATTCTGCATTCAGTAGTGCTCTATTCAAGAGGGTCACAAGGGATGCCGGCACAAGAAATCCGGCCCTGCGCAAGGCACAATGGGGCCCTGCCCTTAACACCTGCCCTACCACTCTATGGCAAGCAGTAAGGTCAGGGTAGACCTGCGCCACCTTGATGCTTCTCTCTATATCTTGCACTGGATTTTTATTCAGTGTGGGGTGTGCAGTGCAGGAAGGCAGAAGTTAATACTGAAAGGCATGCTTTTGAGCACTTTAGCCCAAGGAAAATATAAATGACCAATAAGGGTTGCTTCATGAAGACTAACTGCAATCATGAAATACAATCAATAATAATTAAATCAGGATATAAATGTGAAAATTTAAAAAATGAATATATATTTGACTCATAATATCCCATAATAGACCAATTGCCGTTGGACTTCTTCAAACCCCACATTGAGGCCCAACTGTTGGTGATCACCCAACTTATCTCAAGGTGGCAAACATATGAAGACATGCTAAATCAGCCTTATAGTATCTAGGTGTGAGAGAAACTCACCCTGGTGATCTAGTGGTGCGGCAGGGATTCCCGCCATGCCACTCCTCTTCTTCTGGCCGGTTGCCTCCTAGTGCACACGGTACTCGCTCTTCCCCTACTTAAAGGCGCAGGCGCGCTGACGTATGATATCAGTGGCAAAGGCCCCAAATTTAAATGTATTTAAAGGGAACCTTGTAAATCTGCAGTTGCCCATGATAGGTTTTCTCCCGGTGACTTGTACTTGCTGCTAAGCTTCTGTTTGATCTGTTCTTCTATGTTTCTGGAACCTGACCCTTGCCTGAAACCGACCTTGATTCTGTTCACCCTCCTGATTGACACATTCTGGTTTGACCCTTGCCTGTTTGACTTTGATTCTGTCTCATCCTATCTGATTGATTATCTGGTTTTGACCTTTGCCTGCCTGACGATCCTAGCTATCTGCCTGCCTCGATCCAGCCTGTCTGACCACAAATCTGCCTACTCCTGCCTGCACCGTGACCTTTGGCCTTACTGACTCTAAACTACAGTAATGCCCCTTTGCCTATCCAGAACCTTTCCCTTTCACCTCTCGTTTAAGTCCAGGTGGCATCTGATTAGCTGAGGGCACTTCCCAAAGCCAAAGGTGGTCACTTAACTGGTGAAGCACAAGCCTAGACCAGGGTGCTTATTATTGGATCTGGTGTTGGGTGCCGACCGTGACATTAGGACATAAGTGTTTACCCCAAATCTTTACTTCAAGTGGGCTTCCCGGAGCATCTAGAAGGGCAAATAATTCATTGTCCCTAACTGATCTTCAGTCTGGCCTCCCAAACTAAGGCTCTGAGCCTCCTTATGGGGGATAACCCACACTTTGGGAACTACTAACTGAGGATAAATAAAAGAAGGCAAAGAGTAAAGGTGGCCGTACACGGATGTCTCCAAATGAGCGGATCTCTCCCCGATATGCCCTCATTGAAGTGGGCGATATCAGGAGATAAAAGGGCGGTCAGATTGTGGGACTGCATCGATGAACAGATGCGGCTGCGATCCAACAGGATTTTTAATTCTGTCCGATCGACATCTGACCAACTTTCGGCAGCTTTTATTGGCCAGTGTATGGCCACCTTAAAATATGAGGGGTCAACCAATCAGATTCTTGCTTTCAAACAACTGACCATTAAATGGATCTGATGGGTGCTTGTTAAAGTTACAAACCTGTTGCTAACTTGACATAATTCATTACATTGCACTTGTGGAGTATGGTCATTAGGATACAATACTTATGACCATGCCCCCTTTTCAGCCCTAGCTGGTAATGCCAAACTAGTCCTAGATTTATATTATAGAATATATTAAGCTTCCTTAATCTAGGAACTCAAACATATTACTTGGCCAAGTTCTTTCCTACATATTATATTTGGATGAAATTGTGGACTGTGAATTCCAGTGTCAATCTTTGCACAGAATAAAGAGTAATAAAGATGGAAATCTATTTTATTAAACAGCGATTTAACCAACATGGCTCTGTGACAACACTACGGATAAAACCTGATATTCATGGCCAAAATGAAAATATAATATTCCTCTATATATATACATTTATGGTTAGTTACACCCATCATACGGGCACAGCATGGGACTCTGAACAGGAAAGAGGACATTGACTATAAATGTATTACAGATTAAGGCAACAACATCAGGGTCTGTTTAAAATGCACTTTAGAAAAAGCATGCTAATTATGGTTTGTTTTTCTTAGGAAAAAAAGTTGACTTCAAAGGGGATATGGTGAATATTTAAAAACATTAAAAAAAAGACTTTTTTGATGTTACTGGTCTCTTAATACTTTCTCTTGCCAATCCTATCTGCAGTTCCTCTGCTGGGTCACAATTCCAGGTTGCAGTGGTCAGCACCAACATTGTTTTGGCACCAAGACTGGAATTTGGGAAAGCAGAAGAGGCGCCTCCATACCGCATAACGATAAGGGGAGCACAGGAGAGCATGACAAGGGTGTATTGTGTGTAGTGGTCTGGTAGATAGTGGCATTTTTTAGGTAGAACTTTCTTTTGAAAGCTTTGATTAGTTACTTCTATTCTGAAATGTGGCAGGGTCCCTTGTAGAAAGGAAGTTCCCAGAGGTTCACTACTACACGGTGATTTAACTGGTGCTGATGACATATCATGTGGCATACTGTCATTGTTTGGAATATGGAGTTACGCCAGTAGGTATTTTGCTGGGTGCAATGCCATCCAATTATCTTACTTAAATGGAGTTTGTTTCCCCTAACAAAAAAAAAAAAGGGTAGGAAATGAAATCTTCCCATAGCTCAGATATTTAGTTCAATGTACAAGTGTTAACCTTAAAATCAGTGCTGTCTGTTTTTTCCCTTCTGACCTTTTGGAGGAGTTTCATTTATTTTCATAAGGAAATGACACAACAACAGCGTGGAAGTCACAACAATGAACTCTGGTTTAAGTTTCTGTGATTTGACGCTGTGTGACCTACTGTGAGTCAATGTTCTCTCTCCTCATGGTTCTAATTAGGAAGAACAGACATGCTGTACATTGCCTACAGACTCCCCACTCTACAGTCTTCTGACTAAGCAGAGAGAGCAGAGCCTGCACTGAATGGAATAGGCTTGTGCTTATGTAACACTGTGTGGGAAGAAGGAAGAAACGTCCATTCATAAATAACAATAACATATAACACAAAGATGGTAATCCCATCACACTTGTTCTATGGGTCCGACACGGTCATATCTACACGCAGATTACCAAAGGGATAGATCAACCTATCAAGGGTGGACAAGTGTGATACCAGTCTGGTGCCCAGTCCCAGTAGGAGCCCAAACACACCCAACAACACTTGATTTTTTTCTAAAGTGCCAGGACTATCAGCATATGTCGCATCTAGATCCTGCTGTCTGGGCAGCAGAACACTTGGGTGGGCAAAGGGCTAATCGAATGCAGTGTTGGAGCTGTTTTTGGTGTTCAGTGTTGCATCCCTTCCCATATTTACGTATAAATAGTGTATTATTTAGTCTATCTTGTCTACTATGTATTTCTCATATCTATCATCTCTACCTGTATTATCAGCTATCAGCTCTTTCATGTATCTCTGTATCAGCTATCAACTGTTTATCTACTCTCCTTTATCTATCTATACATCTCTGTACCTATTAACTATATATCTCAGAGATGATCAATAATGGGAAAGCAGATAAACTATCATCAGATCTGTCTCTGTACCTATGTGTTTTTTAGTTTTTCTGCCTTCATTTATCTCTCTATCTATCCATCTATCATCAGCTATCTATTTATCGCTATACATATAAACTATGTATCTCATCTCTATATCTGTGTTAGCCTCTCTCTGTCTCTTTTCCCGTGTCTCCCCATTTCCAACTGCTTAGCTTGGGTCTACCCTTTATGAAATGTTTTGCTGCAGTACAGACAACAGTAATTTAAAGAAGGGACATAATTCATTTTAAACCTAATCAAACAGGTTGAGAAACCCTAATCTATCTTCTATCTAGCTCTATACCTATAAACTATGCATCTCTTTAGCTGCCTTCATCTATCTATCACCTATCAATCTATTATCAGCTATCTACCTGTCTGCCTTCCTATTATCTATCATCTATCTAGAATCACTATTGTCATCTATTGATCATTGTATCTGCAAGGGGGTGGTGCTCCTTACTGATGTTCTAGTTGGGAATGATTTAAAGTGTGTTTAATATGCACATCATTATCTTGCTTCACAATAGGAGATCGATACAAAGCATGTTTATTTTTATTTATTTTTTTAGCTGAAGCCCTGGCTGATTATTTATGGGCTTATGCAGGTTAGCCGCAACTTTAATTAGACTAAGCAAAACAAATGTCTCTGTAATTTCCCTCGGACTCCATAGAGAACTCAATGACTCAGTGAGCCAAGTGAGCTCATGGAAACTATACACCTCATCCTTTCTTATAGGCTTACCTGATCATCCGTAGCAGAGCCAAATGTTGGCAAAAAGCTTGTTTTCTGCTTTGCTAGACATGAGATTATAGCTATTTATATACAAACAAGTCACATTTTCCAAGGCTCCAGAAGGTAGCTTTGTTCCCAGTTTAGAAACGGCAGCTTCTACCATACAATTCTACGATACCACAATACTTTGTTTACATCTGTATTTCCATATAAAGAATGGAGCCTAACTTTATATATCAATCAGGCAAGAAGCTTTAGTGATATTCCCTATAGCAGTGATCCCCAACCAGTAGCTCGCGAGCAACATGTTGC
>CM044435.1:128789167-128803964 GCA_024363595.1 Xenopus borealis | reverse complement strand
GGAAAGATCTTTTCCGAGAAAGATCGTAATTGTTACGTCTATGGCCAGCTTTAGTCCAGAGCAGAGATTTCAGGCTCCTCGGCTTCAAGCCTTCCTTATCTGAACCACTAAATGCACCTGTTGTCCTTAACTAATAGCACGGTTACAGGTATATGCAGGCCTGGACTGAGAATCAAAATAGGCATTGCCATTTCAGGTACAAAGAGGCCCAAACAGCCCACTTTCTATGGCACCTTATATCAGTCCCTCTGACATTTGCTAGAACCCACAGATTGCCAGTCCGGGCCTGGGTATATGTAAACACTGGTGTAAAGGTAGGTAGCCACGTATGTGCAAACATGCCATTGCCTGATTTCATACTGCCCAAAGATCCTGTAACCACAGGAGAAGACGACAATACAAGACCAGATGGTCTTCAACTATTTTAGGTGTCCACTTCTGCAGATAGAGACCCACAGGGCAGAATGAAATCAGTTAACACGTGGCCTGCCATTTGGTGTGTAATACAGATGTCAACCACCAGTTCCGTGACTGCAGGAGCCCCAACAGGGACCCTCATTCTTGCCTATACCCTGGATCCTGATTGCACCAGTGCTTCTCAGTGCATGCACTTGCCGGTATTTTGGGTAAAGTGGATGTGAACGGGGACCCATAAATGTTATTTTGTACAGGGACCCTGGCAAGTCACCTTCTTCTACTGCACTGCTTGTTTCTATTAATGTAAATGAGGCTGTTGGCACAAAGGGCATGCTGCCCTATACTGTACACCTGCCATACAGCAGACAAATTATAAAGCTCTTCCTTTCTCCATTCTGCCTGTGCACACTTATCAAAGTTTGGATCAAATTTTTGGATCAATTTGTACTTTTTTTGCACAAAAACTACCAAATTCGAGCTACATTTACAAAAAACCCAATTTTTGGTATTTATTAAAGGGATACTGTCAAAACCTTTTTTTTTTCTTCTTCAAAATGCATCAGTTAATAGTGTTACTCCAGTATGATTGTTTTTCTGCACAGCAGTTAGGGACTGTCTAACAATTTCTATCCACAGCAGTAAATGAAGGGAAAATTTCACTGCATACAGTCAGGTTTCTTATAAAAACAGCAGACATTTTTTAATTAAAGTATATTGGAAACAGATTTCTTTTTCATTAAAGAAAGTAAAAATGGGATTTTATTTTTTTGCCTTTACATGCCCTTCAAAGGGATACTGTAATGGGAAAACATGTTGTTTTCAAAATGCATCAGTTAATAGTGCTGCTAATAGTGCTGCTCCAGCAGAATTTTACCTTCATTTACTGCTGTGGATAGAAATTGACAGATGGTCCCTAACTGCCACACGGAAACACAATCATACTTATGAACAGCAGGGGGAGTCCCCGCCTTACTTACCAGCCCTATAGAACTCAAATAGCTTTGTTTACCTGTAAATCCCTAAACAGCCCAGGGCACACTGAGCATGTGCACAGTCATAGGGGCAAATTCATTATTGCGCGAAGCGTCTAACGCTAGCGATAATTCACCAGCGTGACGTCAATTCGTAACTTCGGCTCTAGCGAATTTTTGCTAGTGAAGTAGATAGACTTGCGCAACTTCGCACCCTTATGCAGGCGATGTTGCGCACTGACGAAGGATTGTAAATTCACTAAGATGAACATTTTCCTGAACGTTAGCACTTACTTTAGACATTACTTCACCTGGTCAGTACAATAGATAGGAGGTTGAAAAAAAAATGGAACACTTTTTCTAAGTCCCAAAAAAACGCTGGCGTATTTTAACATAGGAGGGTGATAGTCTGAAAAAGATCGATATTTTTTGGGGGGGTTACCCTCCTTCCCCCCTACATTTCCTAACATATGGCAATACAACTATACAGGGGGCACATGTAGGGCAATAGGACAACTTTATATAATTTATTAAAGGTTTCCTGGGCTTGTGTAGTGGAATGTAGTGGCTGTAACATATACTTCTATAATAACTTAAAGTTCCCGCCATATGCAAATTAGGCTTTGCTAGCATAACATCGCTCTGCCTAGCGAAGTAACACTAGCGCAACTACGCTACCGTTCGCCGACCTGAGCGTAAATTCGTACTTAAGTGAATTTGCGTAGCGCTGGCGAAAATTCCCCTGGCGAAGTGCAGTGAACGTTAGCGAAACTAACGCTAGCGAATTTTCAGATCTTAGTGAATTTGCCCCTTAGTCTTGAATGCAAATCTTCGGCACCTAAAAGCTGGTGAGTTCATGTGGAAGTCAATTGGAGTTGTCCTATGTAAAATTAAATTTTTGAGTTTGTAATCACAAAAATTCAAGTTTTTTTAAGCCTGTAAGCTCAACAAGATTTTTTAATAACGGAGCAAACGTACAAGTTTTTTTTATCATCGAGTTTATTCGATGTAGAAAAAACCTAAAGAATTCTAATTTTGATAAATAGGCCTTACAATGTTAACTCTATGGAGAAAGGAGAGATAATTTTTTGCAGAGAACATTCCATTACTGAATATCTATAGTATTGAGATATAGTACCGTGTTAGCCATTCGAAAATATTACTTATTCAGTTAGCCAATAAAAGGTATCACCAAACTTTACATTTTATACATTTGAATATCTATACTAAAAGATAAAGAGTGCAATCATAAGGTTTCCTTAAAGGGCACTGATCGTGCAAAACAGTTACCCCCAACCCGCATTCCGGTTGGCGATAATGGTGGTTTTTTTTTTTCTTCAAAAATGCCCCCCGCCAGTGCCAGCGCGCTTGCACCGGGAGGGAGCTCCCGGTGGGAGTCGCCATGACAGTTTCTGCACATGCGGGTTTTGCACGCGCGTGACGTCATGCGCGCTAAGAAAAGCGGCCCCAACAGTGACCTTGCTCCAGGGTTAATTAACCCTCGAATTCGACCATCGAATTTTGGTAGAATTTCAACCCTTCAAATTCGAATATTGAATTTGAAGGGTTTTAACGAAATTCGAACGGTAGAATAGAAACAATTTGATTGAACGATAAAATCGTTTGAACAATTCAAAAGATTTTTTTTATTCGATAACCCTATAGGTGCTTTCCATAGCGTTATACAGCAATTCGGTAGGTTTAATCTGGCGAACTAGGGATTCAAATTCTTTTTAACCTTTTAAATGCCACAGAACGTAGAATCTACGTTCTGCGGAAAAGTACTTTGAAATACCACTGAACGAAGATTCTATGTTCTGCAGCATATCAGGGCGGGGGAGTGGAGGAGCGGCTTATAAAGCCGCTCGCTCCTTCCCCGCTCATTCAGAAACCCTAGGCAACAAGCAGAGCGGGTGGGATAGGGGCCCCTGGATTGCGATCATCCAGGGGCCCAAGAGACAAACAGACTCACGTGTCTCAAACAGATTCACGTGCTACTGCTGCTGCCACAACTTCCTCCAGCAACGCCCACTACCCTGATCAACGGATCCAGCGACTCCTCCACTCCACCTGGGCACCGATCTGCAGCTACTACACCCCAGGTTAGTGTAACACACAAACAAAATAAACTTACACACACTTGTCTGCACTAATACATGCTTAGATTTACACTTACACGCACTCACATATGTTTCTGTGGGATCAGGGGGGGTCACTCACACTTGGGGGGGTCACACACACTTGCACACATGCACATAACATGCAATTTAGCAATTACACATGCAGACACACAAATGCTATTTTGTGGCTTTTTTTTAATTATTGCATCGTTGTTTTTTGGCCTGAAAATTTTTTTTTAATTGCCATTGCGAATAGCATATTTGCTAACCGTAGTGTGCATTAACATTTGTATGTTATTTTGGTGATTATATTGCAATTTTGTGGATTTTGGTGAATTTTTTAGCCAATTTATTGCATGTTCAGATCTGCATAGGTGTTGCTTGCTTTTTTTCTGTCCGTAAAACCTATTTTGCCAATCTAAAATATTCAAATTGTGATTCTGATGGCTGATTACACTAGTCTGGAAAAAAATATATATTGATTTTTGTGGTTTATTGGCTTTTAGTCTTTTCTGTCTTATTTTGTTTTGCCATGTAAATTTAATATACTATTTATCCATTTGGGTGTCTCCATGCGCCACATAGTTTGGTATATCTATGCATATTGGGCATGTTCAGTAGACCCCTGGCGCTCATATTTAGGATGTTTTATGCTGATAAGTTACAAATGTGGTGGGGTAAAATTCAAGCTTTGTGACAATTTTTAGAAATTTGATAAAAGCGGTTACATTCAACATATTCAGTTTTCTCTGTACTGTTAGATGGTCTAATGTAACATAATACACATACTAGGTGCTTATATCGCAGCCAATGCGTCAGCCGTGAAAATGCATATATACTGTTGTCATTCGGGTCGTCTCTGTGCGCCATATAGTTAGGTATATCTATGCATATTGGGCATCAAAGTGTTCAGCAGACCCCATGCGATAATATTTAGGATGTTTTATGCTGATAGGTTACAAAATGTGGGGCATATAATGGGGTAAAATTCAAGCTTTGTGACGTTTTCAAGAAATTTTATAAAAGCGGTTACATTCAGCATAGCTTTACAGTTTGGCAGTTTCCAGTAGAAACACATATTTACACATATTGGATTCGTCAGAATGTGTACTTTCTGAAAATATATGGTTTTCTAGGGTCTCTGTACTGTTAGGGGGTCCTATGTCACATAATACACATACCGGGGTGCTGATATTGCAGCAGCCAGCGTGTCAGCCGGGAAAATTCATATACACTATTGTCATTTGGGCTTCTCCGTGCGCCACATAGTTTGGTATATCTATGCATTTTGGGCATGAAAGTGTTCAGTAGACCCCTGGCGCTCATATTTAGGATGTTTTATGCTGATACGTTCCGAAATGTGGGGCATATAATGGGGTAAATTTCAAGATTTGTGACGATTTTCAGAAATTTGATAAAAAAAAGTTACGTTCAGCATAGTATTACAGTTTGGCAGTTTGGAGTAGAAACAAATATTTACACATATTGTATACATCAGAATGTGTACTTTCTGAAAATATATGGTTTTCTAGGGTCTCTGTACTGTTAGAGGGTCTAATGTCACATAATACACATACCGGGGTGCTGATATTGCAGCAGCCAATGCGTCAGCTGTGAAAATTCAAATACAATATTGTCTCTGTGCACCATATAGTTAGGTATATATATGCATATTGGTCATCAAAGTGTTCAGTAGACCCTTGGCACTAATATTTAGGATGTTTTATGCTGATAGGTTACAAAATGTGGGGCATATAATGGGATAAAATACAAGCTTTGTGACATTTCCAGAAATTTGATAAAAGCAGTTACATTCAGCATAGCTTTACAGTTTGGCAGTTTCCAGTAGAAACACATATTTACCCATATTGGATTCATCAGAATGTGTACTTTCTGAAAATATATGGTTTTCTAGAGTCTCTGTACTGTTAAAGGGGTGGTTCACCTTCAAGTTAACTTTTAGTATATTGTAGAAGGGCCAGTTCTAAGAAACTTTTCAATTGGTCTTCATTATTTATTTTTCATAGTTTTTTAATGATTTGCAATTTTCTTCTGTTTCTTTGCAGATTTCAAATGGGGGTCACTGACACCATCTAAAATCAAATGCTCTGTAAGGCTACAAATGTATTATTATTGCCACTTTTTGCTACTTATCATTCTATCTTAAAGGGTTAAAGGGCAAGTAGTACGACCATCGAATGATTGAATAGATTTTTTATTTGATCTATTCGAATCATTCGATTTGATCAAATGTTTGAAATTCGATGGTCGATGTGGCCACTATTCGATCGAATTTTGAATCATTCACACAAATTTAGTAAATCTGCCCCTGAAAGTAATCCAACCCCGCACCAAAGAAAAATTTATGTAAAATTGATAATTGTTCTGATTACTTTTACAATTTACATCTATTTTCTACTTGCTTAGAATTTTTTAAAGATAGTAGCAGTTTTGCACTGCTAATATCATGCTTTTGGCATAGTAGCTCTGAGCTGCCAGTGCTAAACATCACCCTTGCTGTTGCCCATAGCAACAGGGCCGCTCCTGCCATGAGGTGAGAACCTTACCTCAGGTGGCATGGAGCAACCATTCACCAGGGATGGCAAAAAGCCGCCTCTGATAACTTTAAGAGCTCAATTTCGTTTTTTTTTACACAGAAATTCAGCTATGCTAGTGCAGCGAGTGTTACTGCTACACTAACCTGCCTTCATAAAGCCACGCTGATTATCACTTATAGTGCCATTCTGCAGAACATAATCATGAATGTGATCTCATAACAAACTTCAAATAAATTCCCCATCACAGCTGTCAAACTTACAAGCCTGTAATTGCCAGGCTGAGATCATAATCCTTTTTTTTTTTAAATGCTGAAATGATATACAGTTACATCCTTCAATTTATTGGTACCATACCACATGAAAGAGTCTGAAAAAGTGGCTGGACTAAAACTGAAAATAAGTAATCAAGGGTGGATTGCATCAGACCCCAAAAGGATGGTTACAATTTACTTTGGTACTTTATATTTAATTTATATTTAACGGGGTTGTTCACCTTTAACTTTTAGTATGATGTAGAGAGTCAGACAATTTGCAGTTGGTTTTCATTTTTTATTTGTGGTTTTTTGAGTTATTTTGATTTTTGATTCAGCAGCTCTCCATCTGGTTTATAGGGTTCAAATGACCCTAGCAACCATGCACTGATTTGAATAAGACAGTAGAATATGCATAGCAGAGGTCTGAATAGAAAGATGAATAATAAAAAGTAGCAATAACAATACGTGTAGCCTTATAAATAAAACATATATAAAACTAGGGGTAGAACTAGGGGTAGGCAGAAGAGGCACCTGCCTAGAGCGCAATGGAAAGGGGGCACTGGGCAGTTACCTGACTTCTGCCTACCCCTAGTCTATGTTTGCTGCTCTCCCCTGTCTGCTGCCCTTCCCCATCCTTCCCTCCGACTCTCTCCCTCCCCTACGATGCTCACCCTCCCCTTCCCTCCGATGATCACCCTGACCTTGCTTCTGATGCTCTCCCACCTCTCAGATGTTTTCCCACCCCTTCCCTCCAATGCTCCCCTATCCTTCCCTCTGATGACCACCCTGCCCTTGCCTCTGACACTTTCCTACTTTTCTGACGCTTCTCCACCCCTTCCCTCTGGTCCGGTGCTGATTTATATACATACTTAAAAGAATATATTGGGATTAGTGTTTGCAAATTAAGTAACCGGTTGCCCATTTTAATTTTGCCATCTTATTATAGTTTTTGTATGTCCCACAAGCGGTTTGTCCTCTGTGCCCCATAATGGGGGAAAGCCATTCTGTCTGTTTAGCCAACATCCAAATCTATGAATTCATGTGATGACCTTAAAGTGCTAATGTTTGCTTTCGTAAAATTTAGTCTGTTGACCCAGTGTTTTTTGGCTTCATGCAGCAATTCAATCACTGTTCCCCAGGGCTTCTACTACTTGCACATTTGCATTATATTCTAGATCAGAGATCCCCAACCTTTTGTTACCCATGAACCACATTCAGCTCTAAAAAGAGTCAGGGAGCAACAGAAGCATGAAAAAGTCCCGGGGGGTGCCAAATAAGAGCTGTGATTGGCTATCTGGTAGCCGCAGTGTGGACTGGCAGCAGACTTCAGGAGGCTCTATTTGGCAGAACACCTGGCTTTATGCAATTAAACTGTTCCTCCTAGCCAGGAGTTCAAAAATAAGCACCTGCTTTGAGGCCACAAAGAGCAACATCCAAGGGGTTGGTGAGTAACATGTTGATCATGAGCCATTGGTTGGGGATCCCTGTTCTAGTTTAGTGCAATTTACGGTTTTCTCCTCAAAAACCTGTATTATGACATTTTTATTCAGTTGCTTCTGTTAAATGTCCTGGTTATATAGTTGCTTAAAGGACCAGCAACATTAAAAAAAAAAATTTAAAAAAGTTTGCATATAATGGAAAAAACACCAAGACATATTTAACTTACAATCGCAGTCTTTATTAAGAAATAACTTACCAATACTCAGCTTGCATTCCTCTAGTCATTAATACAGATAATTACTACATGGCAGCACAGAAACCAGTGCAATTAGCATCAGAATTTAATAATCAGCCCTGTAGCATCAGCTTATATTACAGACCAACCTCATTTTCTGCTGCTGGATAATTAGTGACGACCCCTAAGCTTAGCTTCTCAACAGCTGCTCAGAGCCCACTGAGCATGTGAGTGTCACAGACACTTTCCAAGATGGTGACCCCCTGTGACAAGTCCTGGATCATTGCTGCTATTGACAAGCTGAAACTTTAGGCTGGTGCAACAAGTTCACTTTATAAAACGTCATTTTTAGCCACATTCATTTTTAGGGTTGAGTTCTCCACAGTAACACCAACAAATGAAAGTGTTTTAAAGTAATGAAAATATCATGTAGTGTTGCCCTGCACTGGTAAAACGGGTTTGTTTGCTTCAGAAAAACTACTATAGTTCATATAAACAAGCTGCTGTGTAGCAATGGTGGAAATTGAAAAAAGGTTATATGGCACAGGCTAAATAGTGGATAACAGATAACACCATTATGTTCTACAGAGCTTATCTGCTGTGTAACCTGAGCCTTTTCTCCTTTCAATGGCTGCCTCTATTGCTACACAGCAACTTATTTATATAATCAATAGTAGTAAAGCAAATACATCAGTTGTACTTGTGATGGGCAACACTGCATTATATTTTTATTATTTTAAAACAATTTCATTTATTGAGGTTACTGGTCCTTTAAACATGTGGGTCCCCAGTCAGCATGTGCATAACTACTGCTCATACCCAACTTGCTGCTACACAGAAGGAAGGAAGTGCAATATATTTTTCACACCAAGAGTTCTTTAAGTGCCAGTTCAGTTTTTTATTCCTTCAGGGTTTCACTCCAGTGGGGCTTGGCACCCAATGTGTATGCTGGTGTGTATGCCTTTGGTTTCCTATATCTAGGGTTTTTCAATATAGAGTGGAAGGAAGCAGGACAACATATTTTCTCTTACAAAATCTGAAACAGTTACAGTTAGTTATGTTGTTTATTTAAAGGGGCGGTTCACCTTATAAAACTTAACTTTTAGTATGGCCAATTCTAAGCAATGTTTCAATTGCTCTCAGTTGCCTTCATTATTTATTTATTTAATTATTTGCTTTCTTCATCTTTCTAACGGGGGTCTAAAAAAATGGTCTGTAAAGGTGGCCATAGGCACACCAATAATATCGTGCAAAGCAAATTTTCGTGCGATATTTGGTGCGTGTATGGTGGGAAACGAGCTGACAGATATTGGCATTACGGTGGTCATAGATGTTATAATTACAACCTTTCTTGGAAAAGTGGTTTCCAATCAAAATTTTCCGCCCAGCCCAATCAACCAGCTGACCATTATACAAGTGTTGTGCCGATATCGGTCGGCTTGTTTTCCAACATACACGCACCGAATATCATACAAATATTAGTTTTGTACGATATCTGTGTGCCTATGGCCACCTTAATGCTGGCCATACACAGGCAGATAAAACTGGCAATATCTGTCGTTTAGACCAATTTGACAGCTTATCTGCCCACGTATGGGGCTTCCGACAGGTCGGAAGGTTTGATTTTCTGCCGACCAACCCGTCGGAGCCCCTGGGCGGCATCGTAATCCGATCATTCTACCAACTTAAGGGAATTTTTCAGTATAAAAGTAAAAACTGGGTAAATAGATAGCATGACTGTAAGTCTAACCTAAAAGAACAGAACACTACTTCTTGCTTTTCAGCTCTCTTGGTTTACACTGAATGGTTACCAGGCAGTAACCAATCAGTGACTTGAGGGAGGGCCACATTGGTCATAACTGTTACCAACTCAGATTTAGAGAGCTGAAAAGCAGGAAGTTGGATTCTGGCTATTATATTAGACATCCAGTCACTTCAACTTTTATAGTTTGCACTGTTCCTTTAAGACTTGGATATCAGTTGATTCGTCGATCTGGCTGGACAGAAAATTTTGATCGGTCACCCCAACATAAGCCAATGTTTAGTGCTGAATTGTCAGATACAGGTAGAATTCGATTTGTTTGTGCCTGTATATTGGACTATTCAGTTCTAAACGTTTGTATTTTAAAGAACAATCTTTCTTGGAAAGATCTTTTTCCAAGAAAGATCATAATCGTTACATCTATGGCCAGCTTAAAGGGGACCATAGACGGTCCAATTACGATCTTTCTTGGAAAAGATCTTTCCAAGAAAGATTGTTTGTTTCAATACACATGTAGAGCTGAATCGTCGGATAAACAGATAAAAACAATAGAATTCTACCTGTGTCTGATGATTCAGCACAAAACAGTGGCTATGATCAAAATTTTCCATCCAGCCCGATCAATGAGCCAACAGATAAGTCTTCTGCCGACATCAGTCATACAAAAATTTGTTCTCGTACGATATCTGTGCGTCTATGGCCACCTCTAATTCAAAGGTGGAGAACCCCTTTAATGTGTGTAGAGTATTTATGTCACTTGCTCTGCAGAGACTCAATTAAATAGTGCCTCCCAGTGGCCATATTATGACATATAAATGAGTGCTTATAAACCAAGCCATTCTATGCATGAAAGTCCTATACTCTGGAAGAAAACCCATTTTTTTGTTCTATTGTCCATATCCTTGGTTACTCAGTATGGCACCCCTTAAATAGTGACGTAGATCTGCCTGTACCCACAGGCAAGGACACTTACAGAAAACTAATGTCAACTGAAGCCATTTCTCTTTATTTAGGGACTTGTACTGGGAATAAGAAAGTTTTAGAACATAATTTAAAAAAATACAAACTGAAAACATAGCAAAATATAAGATTTTTTTTATAGCAACTGACAACTACCAGCCACTTTACTACTGACCTGGTATATATTTTGTAACTTTTTTTTTCCTTAAAAAGACATGTAAATATATAATTCATATTTATACATTTTCTAGCTATATACAAAAGGAAAGCATTATTGGATTCCCCCGCCCGCCCCATTTTTATTATTAAAATCTGACTATTTACCATGTTTTTTGGACAATCTGACATGGACCTTAGGAGCGAGATAAAGCCTTGAGTAGACTTTACATGGGGCTTTCACTGAAAAACAGGCCTTCAGTCAAACCTCTAGTAAACACGTTGCAGGTCAACTGCCATATTGATCGTACCATTAACTGACCACTTAAGTTCCTGAATAAAATCACTTTGCACAATGCCACAGTCCATATCTTGTGCCTTTATTCAGGTTCTTGCTTAAGTAAGACTTATGAGAATCCACCTCGTACATAATAAACATTCAGGAAGCAGAGATGTTATGGAGCTTATAATGAGGTCTCCCTTCATGATTCAGTTCAAGCAACAGCACCTCTTGCATTGGAATATGGAGAAGCATTGGTTTCTTCGGAGAAAGCCTAACCTAGCTACAAGGAGTTGTAGGAAGGAGGTGTTGTCCATGAATATTTTCCACCAAAAGCTGATATCACAACTTAAGCTCAGACAAAGCCAAAATAAAAGTGGAAAAATTGTCTTAAAAAGGTAGTCTGGAGTGTTTGAGAAGGTTGGGGACACAAGTCACGTGTTGATGAGGTCAAGAAAATAAAATCTCATAAGACTGAGGAATATCAAAAGAGTTGGCATTCTTTCTACTTGGTAAGTTCCCATGACATTGCCAACGTCACGTGGTGCAGACCTGGGATCTTGACAATTGTTGAGTTTTAGAAAGTGCACTGGCTGGGGGTCAACATTAGGAAGATTGGTTGGTTTCGTTCACAACCAAAAAAGTACCTCCTACAAAAGGCATGTGTTAAGGAATTAGGCTGAAGATGTAGGAGTGGAATTGTACCGTGCTTCTGAGGAACTCGTTGCATTTCTGGAATGCTCGAAACAAAATGTTCTTTAAATGGAATTTATGAAGAACCCCAAAAGAGCCCCCAAGGTCAGCGTTTTTTAAGTCCACCATTGGAGTATTTGGGAAGGCAGGGCTCATCGGGGAGGGGGTCATGAGAAAACACAGAGTCCTCGCCTGAAGAACACGTGGAACTTCGAGTGTCTGGGAAACATGGAGAATACTGATTGACTGGCATGGAAAGATCAAGATACTCCTGAAGAGAGAGAAAGAGGAGACAAGGGGATGTTACCATACAAAACATAGTAAGTGACCATGGGTAACAAACAGCTGTGTTCAGGAAAACTAGAAGCATATACTATAATATGTATTTTTGCATAGTAAAAATGTACCTGATTGGAACTCAGAGCAAGAATTCGGTCAAGATCCTCAACCAGCTGATTGAATGTTGGTCTTTGAGAGGGCATGGCATGCCAACAGTCCTTCATCATCATATACCTACAGAAAAAAAGCTTAAATTAAACTTCACTGGACACTAGAGCAACAGCGTCTGAGAACATAATAAAGAGGCACAGACAGTGGTTATTAGGATACAAAATAAAAAGCATTAAAGGGGTTGTTCACCTTTGAGTTAACTTGGTATGATGTAGAGTATGATATTCTGAGACAATTTGCAATTGATTTTAATTTATTATCATTTGTGGTTATTTAGCTTTTTATTCAGCAGCTCTCCAATTTGCAGTTTCATCAATCTGATTGCTAAGGGGCCACATTACCATAGCAACCATGTATTCTTTTGAATATGAAAATAGAATATGAATAGGAAAGAGCCTGAATAGAGAGGCAAGTAATAAAAGTAGCAATAGCAATAAATGTATTTGAAAGCTGAAAAGCTTTCGCAGAAGGCGACAAATAATTAAAAAATGATAAACAAAAGGTGAAGCTTCCCTTTTAACATTAATAGGTACTTACAGCTCGTTGGTGCAGTTAGTGGGTTTATCCATTCTGTGCCCCTCCTTAAGTAACTTAAAGAGCTCTTCCATGGGGACACCAGGATATGGAGAGCCCCCAAGTGTGAAAATCTCCCACAGCAGCACTCCAAACGACCAGCTGAAAAACAAAAGGCAGAGGTTAAGAATGAACAACTGCAGTTGACCTACCAAAATGATTATAAGAACAAAAACCATCTTTTTAGTTCGTTTTGTCTAGTACAGTGCTTGTCCAACTGGGGGCTGGCAAGCCAGATACGGTTTTTGAAAATCGTTTTATGGCCCAATACTCCGCTAATCACTTTGGATGTCAACAACATTTTATTATAATCGGTTTCCAAACATAGAGAATAATTGTCCCAGTATATGGAAACAATCTGTCGGCTCTTGATGTGTCACCAAACGGGGAATATGGGGTTTTACACTAGACAGCAGGGGACCAATAATTGGGGACACTCCTAAAAAACAGACATCTTTGACACATTCTTTCCAGGAATTAATACATTCTTCAAATATTTTATCTACCCGAATAGCATGTCAGCATTGGCTCAGTGCATTTAAACAACTACGGACGCGTTTCATGCCTCATTTCCTGGTACTTCCTCATGAGAGCATGAAATGCATCAACAGCAGTTTAAATGCACTGAGCCAATGCGGACATTCTTTTATGTATTCAAGTAAATAAAAGATTTGAAGAATGTATCAATTCCTGGATAGAATAGGTCAAACTGTTTTTGCGAGTGTGCAAAAGAATTCGTTGCCAGGAGGTGGGACTAATGGACACATGACCATCTGGATCCAATCGGTGAGCTCCACACTAGCAAGGAAATAATTCTGGGACCAATAATTGGGACCTGCGCCAGAGGTTAAGGACGACCATTTGTAATGATTATATTTAAAGGTCTGTTTAACAAAAATAAGGCTTTGAAAGAAAACGGCATATGCGGTATCCTTGAGGATTGAAGCTGAAAAACATGGCTGGACACACTCCCACATGCATTTTGCACACTTCAATAAAATTCCATCCGAGCTGTACAATCTCTGGTGTGTTTTTTACACCAACAAAATCAATCCATTTTGGACAACCAGTCTCAGGCACATAGAAAACACATATTTAATGATACTCACACATCACTTTGATGAGTGTAAATGCGGTCAAAAAGAGCTTCTGGGGCCATCCACTTTACAGGCAGCCGGCCCTAAAAGAAATTCCTTGTCATTATTTGGGAAAAATCACAGTTTCTTTAAATTCCTACCATACAGGAGTTTCTAAGTTATCCTCAGCTTATCTAATTTGGATTGTGGGGACCTTGCAAAAGCTACATTGGTGGCTATAAGGCAAAGAGAGTGTAGGAAAATAGCTTTAGTATTGAATTTTGACCTTTTCTGAAGATCAAGTGATCTTCATAACAGAAGTGAAGTTTCTAGATTTCTCTTTTCTTGGGCCTAAACCTCTAATATTTAGCTAATTTAACACAACATGTTTTTTTCCTGCTGCAAATAAATAGTTGATATTAGCTAGGCTTGGGGACTGTGCCAGCAGTTATCAGTTTGAATTGATCCATGGCAATAATGCTCAATGGTTCTGTTGATTAGCAATGTTCACATACACAATAAGAGCAAGAGTGCTTCCCTTACTACACATTCAACCAGCACTTCTGCCCCCGTCTGACTGGGTGATGCACCTCATGGAGGATACAAAAATCTGCACCTACTAGATATACAAGACCCTATCAACTTCCAAGGCAGCGGATACATTTAATTGATTGCTGCTCATACCAACACTAGGTAGGAATGTGATTTCTGTCAAGTACTCACATTTGTGGTCTTCTTGTAATAGTCAATGTGATGGATATCACGAGCTAAGCCGAAATCGGCAATCTTCATTACGTTGTCTTCCGTTACTAAAACATTCCTTGCAGCCAGGTCTCTGTGGATGCACTGTGG
>CM044435.1:128756806-128774167 GCA_024363595.1 Xenopus borealis | reverse complement strand
TCTCTGAATTGCATCAATCATTTTCCCAAGGTCAAAACAGTTACAACTGTGGAACAAGGGTTGTGCAAATATTTCCACACTAAACAATATGC
The DNA here is from genome assembly GCA_024363595.1 of Xenopus borealis. Lineage (NCBI taxonomy): Eukaryota > Metazoa > Chordata > Amphibia > Anura > Pipidae > Xenopus > Xenopus borealis. Next base: position 128,774,075 of record CM044435.1, on the reverse strand, counting down.
CAGTGGTTTTTAAAACATATTCAATTGAACATCCATTTGAGGTCCAACATTTGGCCAGAGCCCCTTAGCCAACAACAAGGTCACAAACATATAAAAACATTACTTAATTGCCCATTCAGCCATAGTTATTAACATGTATTATTATTAACATGTATTTCTATTTCGCCAACTTATTTCGTAGCACTGTTCCAAGGTTATAAGAAATGCTCATCCCAAATTTTGCTGCAACTCACCTCCAAGATGGGCTTCTAGGAGTCTTTTGGAAACAAAATAGGCATATCCGTAAACTTTTAATAAAAAGTTATGTTTTAATATTCAGAGAATCTGTATACTACTGAGATTTGGAATTAGGAGGATAGGAAGGTGCAAATTTGAGGGTCATTTCTTTTTTTCTCCTCTTTTTTGAATTCATATATTTGGCTTTGCACACTGTCCGCTGCTTTTTCACTGGATTGGACGTGCTCCCCGAATATTTGTTTGTATATATCCCTAAACTATGAACAGACCCACCCAACCAAGGCCCTGGGAAATCACTGCCTTATGAATGGATTGTACTGGCCACAGCCCCATAACCCAGAAGTGCAGAGTAGTTTTTATCCCAAAATGGATCTAGAATTAGAGGTAGAACAGCACTTACCGACTACATCCAACTGGTACGTGTGGTTAAGGGTGCCATACTTGTTCTCCACAATACAAGTGTAATTTCCTTTATCAGATGGGACAACAGAATCCATAATAAGGCTCCATGTTTGAGAACGGACCTAGGAGTTTTAAAGAGAACCCCATTAAAAAGCAATCATTGACAGTATTATTTATTTTAGGCACTACCATCTTAAATCTCGAACTTCCCCTTAAAGTTAATAACCCTGCTTTATTGCCCTGAATTGGTGGCATATCTTCCCTAACTGTAGCTTTGGTAACCACACTTGTTTATGCCTGAGATTGCCACCCTCTCTAATAATATCAGAAAGGACTTGCTTAGATACCTAGCAAAGTACAAAAACATGATTAAAAACATCACTCTCATGCCGACTCTGCCATTATTACACCGTGTTGATGGCACACGACCCATTCCACAGAATGATAACTAAATATATCAGATTGGTTGACAGTCTGATAAATCACGCTCAGCAGCTTCAAATACTCGCTTTCTCACTGGCAGCTACATTTAGCCTCTAACGAGCTGCAAAGCAATCAGCAGGAAGAGTGATTAACGAGTCCTTTCAAATAAAAGACACCACAGCATGCTGGGCAGGCAGAAAAGGCAGTCCCACTTGAAAGGTTGTGCTGGCATGCAAGAGGAACCCATGGCCTGGCACAACCTTGGCAGCTGAAATGTTAAAACCCAAGGTGTGTCAGCCATTCTGGAACTGGTGTTCAGAGGTTCAATAGTATCAGCCCCTCTAATGGAGAACCAGACACCGTATCATACATAAAACTCATACGACTGGAACAAAGCTGGCCATGGACGCAATGATAAATGAAGGTTCATACAATTTTCAGACACCAACTTTTTTCGTACCAGGTTGTTCAGTCGATTGGACAGGTTAAAATATTTAGATTGTCTACCGACAATATCTCTGCATGTATCAATGGGAGACTCACGCTACTATTTGTCGGACGTAACTTTCATACGATAATGGCTACTTTATTTTAATCTGAATGGTTAGTTGCAGGTTTGAAGATTGGAACGTTCATCCAACACAGGCTATAATCTGCATGTCTATGGCCATCTTAAGTTGACTATGACAGATGAAAACACTAACTTTCATCCTTCTGTGAACCTTCCTCGTCTTCTTTAATTCTGTCCTCCCATTGTGTTATATGAGGGCAATTTAAATAAGCAATTTAAACACCCTAGGCACAGGGTGGTCCCTTTTTCGAAAACCATACAGCCTCCAACACTTGCCTCTATCCCAGCAGCACACTCAGGTAACTCTTTGATCCACTACTTTACTAAGCAGAAACATCTCGGCTGTTTTAAGAAAGCCTTTCATTTTCTAACAAAAGAAATTTGCGCCCACTGTATCTCACCCATTATACTTATATGGAAATGTCAGCTCCCCACAGTGCTGCCTCTGAATTACAATAACATTGTGAGTGGTATGTGAAATACAGGAATGTAAAACATTCACTTAATGCAGCCTTTAAACTAGAACAAATGAAACATCTTATTGAACGGAAAATATACTGTTTATAAAAGAGTGAACCATCTCCATGAATACTTAAAGCTGGCCATAGACGCAAAGATTGTACGATTCATACGATTTTCAGACAGTGTGTGAATAGTCCTGATATTTTTCATCCCATGGAGATCAGTCATTCAGCCAGGTAAAAAGATTTTTGCATGCATTGCCAATCCAACGATATCCCTGTGAGCTTCCCAATAGAAGCTCACATCGGCTGGTTTGTTCTCTTTGCTGCTTTATTTTATCTGAATGGTTAGTGGCAGGTCAGGAAAGGGCACCAACCGATGTTTGTCCTATATTCTGCTCGTCTATAGCCAGTTTAAGGAACAGCTTACTATGCACACAGAATATTATGTCTCCACATTTTGGAATAAACAGTATGCCACCATATTGTTTATATTTGCTGGGGCCTTTCCTTAGGACTGCAGAAACATTAGCATCCCTGGTGGTCAAGTTTCTGTTATAAATCTATAAAGAACGCCTGTATAAATACAGAATGCTCTAGTGCACACAATAAATATCGATATTATATGGGCTGCCGAATAGCAGAGGTACGATTTCCCACCTGACAGAACATGCCATCATACCTTATATCCACCGATGCGCTGATCTTGTCGGAACTCCTTGCCATTTTTCAGCCAGCGAAGTGTTGGCGAAGGAGTGCCATTTGCCGGACACCTAAATTTCACAGTTTTTGCTGCCGGCACTGCATGAAGCTTCTTCTCCATCTTTTCTGGGTGTGACCAAAATGGACCTGCAGAAGAGTGAAAATCGGTACGCTGACCTGCAAATACACCGGTGGCATGCTAAAAGAGCACTATACAGTGATATTTCTCTACAAAATTGTGATTGATAAGAGGGAAAATATAAAGTCATGAGTTTGTGGTATATTTCTGTACATGTTATAATAAAAAGCGGTTTAGCTGGACAACTTCCTTTCTATCCCCATGTCTTGGGAGGACTTCCCTTTTTTATTGCTGTATACTTATCAAGGAGGCTCCTAAACATATCAGAGGTGATCACTGGAGGAATTCAGTACCTAGGTCTTGACACTACATGGGATTTTCTCTTGATTTTGGGTTCTGCTGATGTAAGAATGAACAATCCCTCACAGGAGCAGATTGCATTCTACAGCTAATGTTTCTACAAGGGATTGTTCCTCAGCCACTACCTGTTGATATCATTTTGGGAGTTATAGTTTGGCAAATAACAATGATGGGATTAACTAAGCAGCAGGACCCCTGTAAATGCTAAACTACATTTTCCAGCATATGGATTCTCAAGTTAAAGGTTTTAAAGATGTTAGCCAATCTCTGGACTATTGGTAGACTATTGGCCATGGGGCAGAGCCATTAAGTAGCACATCAATAAAAAGGTGTTTGTGGGAACCAAAAAAAAAAAAATGGTCTACTTTGTTTTTCTAATTACAAGATTAAAATGCATGCAATAGATCACACTAGATAAGTAAATCTCCAATCCTGATTAGTTGCATGCATAGTAAACATATAGGAAAATTCTAAGTAATCTGAAAGCACAACCCCCCCATCTTCCTGTGTCCTCAGGCTATGCTACATGATACCTATCCGTGTAATCCCGCTGTGTTTCATTCTAGATTCTGGTGTGTCCTCAAATTCACCCACTGCGATTAAAAACCCCATTTATCTCCAGACACAATCACTGTGTTCGGAGGGTTAAAGAGAAGCCAGTCAGAGTGCTGAGCCGTTCTTTCGGAGATAAAACCCTAACTACGCTCTTGCCTGAAATCATCACTAAGCCCAGATAATTGGGCAGCCAATTGAAACTGGAACATAACAAGATCACCCACTATCCAGTGTCACATTGTTCCCTGCGCACAATTGTGCCTTTTGTGAAGGTGAAAGAGGTAAACTTTTTGTTTTGTGTTAGTGGGTCTTAAAAACACCCAGCCACCAAGAAATGAATGATTTCCATAGTAAAAAATATATTGAGTAGGGATTCATTGTATTGTATGGTTCCTGTACCTGCCCTGCCTTTACTCTGGGGCATATGTTAATGTGTAACCTAAACAACAGAAGCCACCGGAAAAGTCTCCCCTTCCACAATCTCACATTCACATAATACTATTCCAATACCATTCGAAGTATAATAGCCAATAAAGGGAGTCTTGTAGGAAATTGCAAAACTACTTAGTAGTAAATGTTACTCCCCACAGTCAAGGCCAGAGTTCTAAAGAAAACATTGAGTGAGGGAAATATGGCATCTCTCTGTGACTTGGTATAGACACGGGGGTGAGCTGTATTTCAATATTAATGGGCTCTCCTGGCAACAGCAGTGGTGAAACTGGATAGCAAATTATTTTTAGGCCTCTAAACTGTCTAGAAGTTGATCGGTTTTGCCAATAATTATTGAAATTGTATATGAATTAGGGCTTCACGTGGACCCTATACCTCCTTGAACCCTCTGCTGCCACATAGTCTGCTTCATCTGTATTTAAGCCCATTCAGCAGATTCAGTACGAGATATTCTCCCCATTCAGGGAAAATTTCCCATTATCCCCTTTTTAATTCCCAACATAAGCTCATATAGATTTAGCAGTGTCTCAATCCAATTGTTGAGAGCATGCCCTGATTAGCAGGTTCTATGGAGGGTACTAGGAGGCCAGTTCACCTCTGGGAACAGTAACCACAGAAAGAATAGAACAGAACTCATTAAGGAAAGAAAGCCCGTCTTAGGGAATATGAAGACAAGATGAATCACTGACCACAAAAACATAGGATCTAGTAAGATTCACAAGGGACATTCCATCAGACCACAATAGAACAGAACAATCAATTTATGGCCACAGCCATTAGTAGTCATTTGGCTATTCAGCAGTCAGCCCAGTGTTGGGAAAACATTTCAGTTGCTTTGTTTTCCCAATGGCACCCAAATTATGGGCTACTCCAATGGGAAAGGATTGTTTCACTGAACAAGAAAAAGCAAGAGGCATTTCTTTAGATAACATTAAAGATGGTCGAACACAGCTGAGTGGATAACCACCATGTAATAACACCTATAGGTTACAAAGAAATCATGCCAAAGTAAACACTAGTTTTCCATTTTGAGTTTACTTGTCCTTTAAATAAAAAAATGATGCCATGCCATGAGGGGGGGGGGGGGGGGGGGGCACCATGATGGACACATACCCTCTTGTCAATCTGAAAGGATTTAGGAAAATATATGGCCCGGTACATTTTTAATATTCTTTATTAAGAAAATTCTGGGGATTTGTCAGTTTCAGGTTTATTAAATATTTCTCATCAAAACAGTAGAAACAAGATTCACAGCAATCTCATATCCTCCTGCCATAAATTGTACATGATGGATATTCACGTTTGTGTTTCTACAAAAACCATATCACTTCAAACCATATAACTCTTGAATTTAGTGTGAATTTAAAGCATAATTAAAAAAACAAAACAAATTGTAAAAAATCATGATTTTTATGAGAACTGAACAATTATTTTATTTTATACCAGCATGATCCAATTTTAGGAAAAATAAAAATTGGAAATTCTTCTTAAAGAGAAGTGAAGAATGTAACTCTCATACAAAATTAATTATTTCTAGCTTCAGATACTTTTCACCGAGTAGACCTGTTGTGTCTGCAGGCCATTTGTATAAACATCACAAGACCCTTAAGACCCTCAAGACCTTTGCCCAGTTACAATTCTGTGAACAAGTCAACGGTCAAAGGGCTAGAGCAGACGGGGAGATTCGGGGGCATTTTGTCGCCTGGCGACTTGTAGCCGCGACTTGTAGCCCCCGAACCTCCCCAAATAGCCAGGTCCTGGGGCGCACCGGCGTTACTTGAAAACGCCTGCGCCTATTCACACGCAGCGGCGCGATTTGTGGAATCGCTCCAAATTGACTCGCGAGTCAATTTGGAGCGATTCCACAAATCGCGCCGCTGCGTGTGAATAGGCGCAGGCGTTTTCAAGTAACGCCGGCTACAAGTCGCGGCTACAAGTCGCCAGGCGACAAAATGCCCCCGAATCTCCCCGTCTGCTCTAGCCCTAAAGCCCAACTCTTTGTGATGATAAAGATCTGCAGTGGGGACAAAGGGACATCCTGGTCCCAAAGAAGGGGAAAGGCGGCTATTGTACTTACGGTTCGGTTTGGAGTTCTCCGAAGCTTTTTCCTCAGAGGATGAATTGTCATCATCGTCATCATCGTCTTCGGCTGAAGGCTGTGCATCTGTGGAAAGGGAATTAGAAAAGTATAAATACATATAAATAACTGTACCTATAATATGATGGGCTCTGTGTGCATGTATGTCAAGAGAAGATAACATTATACACATTAAAGCAAACCATTTTGTAGATGCTGGTTCAAGTTATTTGAACACACTGTACAATGGGTTTCACAAACTCAAGGAATGCAGTTGCTTTTGACTGGCAAAAATAATCTCCAGAGCAAATCACTGCAATAGTTATGCGAGTTCTCTACTAAAATAAGTATGTGAATTAAGGATAGTTCAAATTAGCAGCCCATTCCAGAGCTGCCAGCAGAATGGCTACCTCATGTCAGCGAGACAAGCGAATTATATTTTGGTGGGAAAACGTGCTCACTATTTCCAGTCCCTGTTTTACGAGCGCACTGAACTGTAAAAGAATCCTTCATGTACACAGTGTAACAGTAGATAGCATTATTGAGGCACATAATGGCATCTTGGGTTTGATGGCACTGGCCTTCAAGTGTGCTCTGGTTTCCTCCCAATATACTGGTAGATTAGTTGCTTTCTGGAGATATTGGTCCTCATAAGAACTTCTTGGTCTCAAAGTTGGGAGTCTGCAAGACTCCCTACTGTACCTTAAAACCTTGGGCCTCAGTTTCAGCACCCTGCTCACAATGGACTACATGTAGACACATCATGTGCCTATATGTCTCCTTCTGTGGATTCCCCTGTATACCAGAAAAACATGGAAATTGGGGAACGGCAATGGTCCCATGTGACCACATCTACTAACAGAACCTCAACCACAATACCTCACAGTGGGCGTCAAACTGTTTCACTTCCACTGTGAATGGTAGAATCTCCAGCTTTGAGGAGCACAACATAGCTAGCCCAAGCTTTGTCAAACACAAACAGAATATGCACACAATTGTTGCTCAGATCAGAACAAGTGTTCGGCCCAGAGCAACGAGAACCACAGCAGAAGGAAAAAATATTTAAATGAGGGATCCATGATTTGGAATGATCTAGATGTTCTTAATTCAAACTCATCCAACCTCCACATACAGGACTATCCTAATAGATAGTTGCTATAGACATTTGCTCAGCGTTCCATCAACCCTGCAACATTCAAGCAGTGCTAACTTCCCTGGCAGGTCCTCTGTCCACTAAGGTGTATTGAGCCAAAGCTGCTCATGTGCTTTGGAAAAAAGACACCACCTACACTTTCTAGGCCCATGGGCTATTCTTCGCAATTCTGCAACTCAATATTATAAATCAGTTTACCATCAACTTCATAATTTAATGCACAATTAAAATTGGCCATTTAGAACTTCACTTGTAATACTGATGTCAGTTTAGATTGTGTGACTTAAAACACAACCAAAAATAGCCCTCAATTACCAGAAAGACTACATCATCAATCCTATAACCAATAATGCTTTCCAGTGATGCAGACAATTTCAAAACCCTAATGTAATTCAAGACCGGCATAAATAATTTCTAAAGATTAGATGGCAAGAACAATGGATGCCCACGGGCAGTAATAATTGAAGTTAAATTGAGATTAGCACAGCAAGTAACAGGTAAACACGTATGCATTACAGATACATTATACACGATGCTATGCCTACTTTAAAAAAAAAAAAAAAAGTATTCAAGGAAAAGGTCTCTCAATACTCGCCATGATTTTCCTAAATGTAGACACAAAAATGTCCTTTCTCTGTAGGATTTTGCTAATTTAATTTAAAATGGACAGCACACAGACTGCAAGCTGTGAGGCACTCGGTGACAGCTATGACCACACACAAACTCTGAAAGCACTCTACCATTTGTCCACTATGAACAGATTTAATTAATTTTAAAGGTTGCTAACCAAATGGCTTGTTGGGGGTAAGTTACACATGAAAATCCACTTAACACCCCAACTTCAAGTCTGTCACACACACTAAACCGCCCTTACGATCATCAGGCAGGCTGTTTTGGGAGGTGAGATATACAAACAGCAGTAGCAATAAAGAGAGAGCTCTGCCATGTCGCTAGAAAACGCTTCCATAATTAGCAGCCTGGAAGTCATTCTTTGATCTAATACAGAAGCTAAAAAACAACTGTCATGGGATGTCTTGTTGCCTACAGGTATTTTTTTTTTGTATCAGTAGCCAACATTTGAAATTAATTCCAATGAACAGTACTGGCAGTCCTACAAGCCTCTTGAGAACCTTCCTTAACCAGGGAATTATATATCGGACCTACCATGTCTAATGTGTTAAAGCAACCCTTTTCCAATAACTATACGTTATATAGGAAGCCTACAGAAAAATCATCTATGCAGGTCTATAGAGTCCAACATGAGGGCATTTGGCAACTTTGCATTAGTTTGTTGGATGACAATACGGTCTTTATAGTAACAGAGATGGTAAAGTAGAAGATCGGCTCCCCAAACAAACAGTAACAAGGTCCTAGTACATGTAGTGCCAGCGTCAACAAACTGTGGCCATGGTTTGGTGATCAATTCACCAGTAGAACATGCAAACTAACAGAGCAGTGATTACCAACCAGTGGCTCATGAGCAACATGTTGCTCTCCACTCCCACTGATGTTGTTCCCAGTGGCCTCATGGTAAGTGCTTATTTTGAAATTCCTGGGTTGAATTAAAGTTTTGGGGCATGAAGAACCTCCTGTACACTAGCAGTCCACGTGGGGCTTCCAGTTAGCTAATCAAATCCCTTATTTGGCATCCCCAAGGGATTTTGCCTTGCTTGTGTGGCTCCCTAACAATTTTTACATTTGAGTGTGGCCCATGGGTAAAAAAGGTTGGGGACCCCTGCCACAAAGTATCATAAAATGATGGAGGATCCAAGATATCAACTGACTGTCAGATACAAGAAAGAGCTTGGAGCCTCACCAATATGTGACCCAAGGTAGTGAATATTCTCTACATCCCATTCAAGGAATATTGTTCCCTACTTACTGGTGATGCACCATCTAACCATGCAGACCATTAAAGCAAAATTCCAAGTTCTATTTCATTGGTTTGACATTCAGTAGAGACTTAATATAGAAGTGCAGGCAGTAACGTACACATACTAAGACAACACAACAAATGAAAGGGACAAGACAGCAAGACACATTTTAGGGCAGACAGCTACACAAAAAGTGACAGGGTGGACAGCTACACACATGCCACAATAATGAAAAAGGGACGGGGGTTGACTTATGACACAACACACAACTACAAACCTGATACATTAATGGAGAATAATACTGTATATGTTCCAGAAGGCCCGTTAGTAACACAGGCATACACCCCATTGTCCTCCGGCCCTGCGTTGGAAATTTGGATCTCCTCCCCTGTTATGCGCGTGCGGTTAGTCTCCGAAAGCTGAACTCCATTTTTCACCCAGCTGATGCTCTGAACATCTTCTCGTAGCCTGCACTGCAAAGTTACTCTGTCTCCTGGCCGAGCTGAATACGGCTCCACTTCCGTTTTGGTTTTAGGGGCGACTGAGGGTTGGAAAAAAAACCCAAATTAAAAAAAAAAAAAAAAAGTTCATATAGGGGCAACTATAGGTTTGTGTTTGAGAATACTGGTAAATTCAAATAGTTAGACCCTGGCAATCAGAGTGTATCCTAGTAAAAAAAAAAAAGTCAAGGGTAACAACTTAAGATATAAAAGGGACCTTATTTCTTAGTAGGTTTTATCTTAAGTATGAGGGTATACTTTACAAAGAACATTGTGTGCCTTTTTACTTTTAGTGGAGGCAGCAATATTGTTTTTTATAAGTTATATTAAAACTCCACCATTATTTGTAGCTGTTGTATTAGTGTCCATATAGAACCCCTCAGTCAAAAGTAGAGATATTAACAGCTTCTATTCCTATTTACAGGCCTATGCTTGTACCTATAGAAGGAATGCTCCAGCTGTCAATGTTGCTAACACAAAATTCAAGGAAAATTTTGATTTGGGAAGAAATACATCCAAAACCTGTGTAGGCAGCAGGCGTTTGATGGGTGAAGAACAAGTTGGACTGTCTAGACTGGTAGCCAGAGCAGAAAGAATTAGTGGCAGCAGAAGCAAAAGCAATGGTGGGCGGCATAAACCAGAATACCCCCACTGCAACTGACTTGCTTAGCAACCAAGCATCGTTTTCCTCAAATGAATGAAAAAAGGCACAACTTTTCATTTCAACCATTACTCTAAGATCCAACATTTTGCTAGGACATGGGTATATAATGTAACAGATATCAAAAATGTACTATTTCAGCCCAAATTCCATGAATATAGAGCAAATATAATAGTGTTCCCCCCAAATCTAACCAAAATTACTCTTCACATTATGCTTCCAGTAGTAAGTAGAACATACAGTCAGTCTTGGCAATCCCACAGTTTGACAGCCACTTTCCGATGGTGTTCTGATTAATATGAAACCACCAATATATGCCACAATACAGTAAAGCCTTACATAGATCTATTTGCTGGTCAGTTAAGTAAAACTTATATGGTTTGGTTACACTGCATATACAAGTAGCCGTGTCTTAAGATAATTTCATGTGGTCTTTTGCATCATGACCAAACTTTAGAAATAAAACATACTAATTAATGATATACTTCTCTACTCTACTGCAATAAATCAACCTCCCATCAAGTAAGTCCCCAAAAATCAATACTGGGCAGGCTAAATACCTTTAAAGTGAAAATACATCCTCCTATTATATATGGGAGGATAGCACCATAAAAGAAACACAAAGGAAAACTGGCCAAAACGAGCTTCTGAGCAATACAGATTAATTAAGAGGTTACCTTCACATATATTTGAATGAAACGCCTATATTTATGTACATGTGAGAATAAAATAGCACACAGATCTATGGATTTTTTTATGCTCAAATATACACATCTCTGTAAACTTGATTGACAGAAGAAACCTCTGAAAGGCAGTTTTACTTAACAAGACGGATGCCCCGGTTGCACCTCATTAGAGGCAGAAGGGTGACAATATGCACAGAAATCCTAGATAACCGACTTACAGGAATGGCATTTTCTAAAAAGTTCTATTTAAAAAAACTATTCATATTTTGTGGATTCCTTTTTCTCTGTAGTGTTTCCGTAACCTTAAAGAATGATGTTCCTAAATATGTAAAATTCCTTTATTGGTAACACTTCTAAGCATTCTGGATAACAGATCCCATACCTGTACCTAGACGAAAATGTATTTTAGGTATAAACAGAATACACTCTTTAGGATTTGGTCAAATACTAAAGCTTCCACCAAAACATCAACATCAATTTCCATAGTCACATGATTTTAAGGGTTTTGATTTGCCTATGCCAGGTACTTGGGTCCAGTCAAATCCAAATCGTTTGAAAAATGCTTGGATTTGTCCAAATTCTGAATTAGATGTAGCCCCACTAAATATACTATAATATTTGGGGTTCAGCCTTTTTCAGCAGGATTCAGATGAATTTTTGTGCCTGGCCAAACCAAATCCTAATTTGCACATGTAAATAGGGATGGGGAGGGAAGTCACACAACAATTGGTCACAAAACAAGGAAGTAAAAATATTTTTTAAAAATTTCACATGCAATCAAGGACTCAGTATTTGGCAGAATCTTTCATAAAGGATTCAGGGATTTGGCAGAATAACAAGCAGTGGAATCGGTGCATAACTACTGTAAATGATACTAAATTGCATAAGGGCCCAATAAAACACAGTCTACAGTTTCTGAAATTTGGGGAGCAGCAACAGTCAAAAAGGCATTCTGCTGGTCTCTACTTTTGTTTTTCACTTGGCAACATAAGAGTCGGTGTTCTTTAGTGATACCAACTAGTGTCAGGGAACATAGGCCCCATGCGTCTGCCTTTGCTGAAAAAAAGTGCCCCTTAAGGTGGCCATAGACGCACAGATAAAATTATACAAAACAAATTTTCGTACGATATTCCATGCGTGTATGGTGGGAAACAAGCGGACTGATATCGGCAGAAGACTTGGATATCGGTTGGCTAGTCCATCGGGCTGGACAGAAAATGTTGATTGGGTGCCTTTGAGAGCACCCGAACATCGGCCGCTGTTTAGAGCTGAAACATCACATACAAGTCTAATTCTATTGTTTCTACATGTATATCGGACAATTCAGCTCTATCTGTATCAGTATATCTGATGATTCAGATCTTTTTCCAAGAAAGATCGTAATTGTTACGTCTATGGTCAGCCATAGACTAGCCATAAAAATGCATAGGCATCCTACTGTTTATATTGGTGCTGCAAGACAAGACGGTACATTGAGAAATTTAGCAGAGCCGAAACGATAAGTCCAGTAAACATAAACCCATCAAAGGAGAAGCAGAATGTGACAGAAATTGGCAGAAGAATAAAAAAAGGAAGATAGCAGCTCAGGGCTTCCAAGTGAAATCAAAGGTAACCAAGAGATTAGAACAAAAACATAGGCTCCCTTTAAAAACATGCTGTTCATATTACTCATTATTTTCTTAGCTCGCCCACATTAGAACTGTATAAAGTTTGTTTAGTCCCCGTACGACTCCCAGTCTAACTGTGCCAACAGACAGGCCTAACATCACACAGACAAGCCCACTCATAACCGGAACATAAAGATGTCTTGACTTTGCCACCAAAAACAAGGACTCCGTGAGATTATGGAATCTATTCAGGTCCCTGCAGGGAACAGGCATTAAACTTCCTTGTAATAAGGTCTAGGATCCAATCCTCCCCACAGCACCAAACTTATGTAAACTTGTTCAGACTGGGGAAGAAAACAGATTAAACGGTTATATATTAACCTGCTGTCCTCTAATGAAGGAATCTTTGATTGAAGTTGCTAAGCTACTTCACTACTCCTGCAATGGGCAATATCCTTTATTTTTATGCTGCCCTAATAACCCATATGTATGAGTCCAGTGGGGAGGGGTTTCTATAGACAAATGGACCACCATCTTCAGGATGATTCCAGTATGAAGAGGAACCGGCCCAACATTTATAATTTTGTATAAGGAAGCAGCCCAGCAAACCACAAATCAGCACAGAGTGTACTGTGACAAGGCAAAGTGCAATAGAGAAGATAAAGTGAGCAATAAATTTGTAATTGCAACATCCTTAAAGTTACCACGACACACAAGGCTGCCATTTATTAAGGCAGGAACATGGCAGGAATTGATAAAATGACTGGCGTTTCTTCCCCTAAAGCTGGTGGCAAAGGCAGACTAGTCATCAATTTATTGATAAGTTTGTTGCAGGGGATCGCCTGATCTTCTGGGCGACAATCTCCCTGAACTTACCTTCCTGTATAACGAAAAGTTGCCTGCGCTAAGCACACACAGCGCTTCGTTTTCCGAAATTGCCAGAAGTTTCCTTGTGAGGCAAATTCCTAAATCAAAACGCTGCATGTGCTTAGTGCAGGCGACTCTTCACTATACAGAAAGGGAAGACACGCAAAGGCAGTTCAGGGAGATTGTCACCCAGAAGAACAGGATATTAGTCACCAGGCAACTAAATCTCCCCAAATCTGCCCAAAGAAGATTGGAATATAGAGCACCGGAGCATTTTATCTTTATTCTTCTTCTCATTGCCACAAAGTAAACCAATGATAAATACCAAAACTTCAGCCTTTCGACCAACCATTACATTGCTTTGAATTTGCCTTCTGACGGAAGTATTGCCAGTTAAATTAACTTAAGAGCTCAAATTTGTGCTCCAGGCGACGGGACTGAATGAGGGTGCTCAGGTGGCAAGACGACAGACACCAGGAGAAATTTTATTTAATTTCTGCCCCCTGGCTTTTAATATCAAATGTAAGGACAAAAATGACAGAGAAATACAATCATATAAATAGCTTGTATTTCAGAGGCATTTATTTTTAAAATCAACGTGCAATGTGTAACCATTCTGCCAGACTCATAAACATGGAGTTTTGACTACTGTTTTTCCCGGGGCCAACTGTAGAGTCAAAATACAACAACTGACTTGCGAAATCATCAGAAATCATGGGCAATTTTGCAGTAATTCTCGCCTAAATTCGCCATGCACCATTTTTGTTGTAAATAATGATCTCTGAGAAATGCCCATGAGAAAATTTTGAGGCAGATCACATAGACTTGGGAATGAGAGGCAATAGCACACAGGCTACCATGTACGGATAACAGATTAACCAAGAAAAAACAAGGGGCTCTATAGGAGAGGGAGTCATATGTTCCATAATGACTTAGGAACTGCTCATAGAGGGTAGCAGTGTAGGTACAGTAGTAGCACCAAAGGTTCCCCATCACTGGAAAACTACCATGCAGGTGTTCTGAGGAGATTCCTTTAGACTAGACTTGAAAGAGAGACCATGGCATATATGGTGGGTCATGTTAATTAATAACACAAATTTGATCAATGGTAGTCAATACATCATATATATCCCTTAACGTCTTATGTGCTATTTATGGAGGGTTGTGGTCTAGCAAAAGCAGTAGCACCACAGGTTGCCTGTGTGGGTCCCATGAACTTGATTGCCATGCAATGGAACACCAGTTGTGTCAGTAACTGCACAAAACTCACTACAGGCATTCTAAGGCAATTCATTAGATGTGATGTGAATTACATGGCACACAAGTTGTGTCATATGGTGTACTGACCATGTTTTTTTTTTGTTTTTTGTTCTTAATCAACATATGTCCCTTAATCCCTTTCTGATGTTCCTTACCGAGGGTTGTTGTTGAGCAACAGCAGTAGCACCACCAAGGTGCTACTCTTGCTTCACACTGTAAGAACTGTAACTAAGAGCTGTACACAAAGGCAGAGGTAAATGGATACACACAAGCAACATTACACAAGGTTCCAGCACACATTTGCCACAATTCAGCTTAATTAGCCTAAGGCGGCCATTTACTGGTGGGAAAGGACTACGTTGAAGGAAGCTGCACACCTGATCCCAGCAGAGGTTTTGTTTGAATGTCACATGAAGCCTTTGTTGCCGTTGCCTTACATTAAAGAGAAAAAAAAAACAAGTTTCCACCCAGGCAGTTTGCAACTGTAATCCATTTGTCAGGCGGTATCAGATTATAGGACTCAGTGTCTCCTTCCATGGCACTGATCATTTAAAGGTATACATGTTTTGTGTGTGAATATCCATATGATATTGTTACAGGAACTATGTATGCTATGAAAGCTATATAAGGCATTACTTGCCAACTAAAGTTTTTAATATTTATTCCCCCAATGCCTTGAAGTTGCTGTTTGCACTGTCCTCCATGTGGGGGAGCACTCACCATAAGAACAACAACTACATAAACCTTCATTTAAAGTGAATTGTAAAAGCAATATCAATTAAAAGTATAATTCCTTTTATTATTTATCCCATTGTAAGGTACGGCTTCTTCGGATTCTTGAAACAATGTAGCAGAATCCAGCTATTCTCCAATTCAAAGACCACACTTCCCTTCTGCTACATTGTTTCAAGAGTCAGAATCAACAGTGCAGAGAACAGAAAGGGACAAACCGATACACATACACCTAAAACCTATAACTGAATATTGGTAAACAATAAACATGGAAAAAGTTGCCAAGGATTAAAATATGTTTCATTATAAAAAAATATGCATTTTTTCCCCCCGAGACACACCCCTAGAAAACAGATAGAAAAATAGAAGGCAGCACATGCTTGAGTGCCTAATCATCTCTCCTGATTAAGAAGAGGATTTCTGTATCACTAAACACTGGAATACTTCATTAACTCAGATTATACATCACAAGAATGCGAGAGCCATTACCTTTCTCACCATGGTTAATGAATAAACCAGTTTTGTAGCTCAATGAACAAAGTAAAAGGTGAACTGCACTGCTTATAGCAGAAAGGCAGGCGTAAATTCTATGGTAGCTTGGATTATATTTGCAGGACATTAAAAGGCCACTTATTACTTTGCTCACATATATGGAGCCAATAAATTCACTTTGATACACCACTAAATCTACAGTGTGCTGCAGTGAATTGGACTTTTATTAAAAGAGAAGGAAATGTCTTTTTACTTAGGGTAAAACGTTAGACCCCCAAGTGATCACACGTACTTACCCGAAACCCCAACCTATTAGGAGAAAACAGCCTGGGGCTCTTCCAGCAGGAGTGATAGTCTTCCAGCTTCTTCTTTCGTCAGATTTCCTGGGGCAGACTGATCGATCCATGGTGCTCACTGAAGAATCCTGGGCCGGTGCAGTTATCTCCTGATTATTGCACTGGCCCAGGGTTTCATTTATGAACATACAATTACTTTTGGCACCCCCCAAGTAAAAAGACCTTTCCTTCTCCTTTAAAGGATAATTCAACCTGAAATTAAAAAAACACTCTACATAGACCCCCCCAGCCTAGCTGCTACCATGGGCACATAACTTTTTACTTACCCCTCAGTGCAGATTCAGGGATCGGAGAGACAGCCATCTTCCA
Source organism: Xenopus borealis (assembly GCA_024363595.1). Classification (NCBI taxonomy): domain Eukaryota; kingdom Metazoa; phylum Chordata; class Amphibia; order Anura; family Pipidae; genus Xenopus; species Xenopus borealis. Next base: position 128,757,261 of record CM044435.1, on the reverse strand, counting down.
GGTCTTCGCTAATCTTCATGCATTCTTCTGGTGCATCTGCAATTTCCTGTCAATTTTGGTGCATAGGCAGTTGCCCGAACCCTGGAAATTGTTCCAACTGCACATGCACCGCTTGCACGCTCACATTACCGAAGACCCAGAAGATGGCTGCCATGAATTACGATCCCTCAATCTGCACCAAGGGGTAAGTAAAATGTTAGGGGCATTTACCCGGAGTAGCAGCTAGACTGGAGGGAGGAGGGAAGGGGTAGGGTTTTTTTTAATTGTAATCCTCATGGTGCCTAATATAATCCACCCCATTAAATATGGCTCATTGCAGGGGAATATTCAGTTACAGAGAGGGAATTTAGTGTGAGGAGAGAGAACAATACATCCTATTACATTTATAAAGCCAAGAACAACTAGAGTTATGCAAATACCTGGATAACTGAAGAGCCACAGTTTGGAACATTTTT
>CM044435.1:128707021-128721776 GCA_024363595.1 Xenopus borealis | reverse complement strand
GATTCAGGGAGATTAGTCGCCCAAAACAAGAGGTGATTAGAGAGAGGAGAAGAAATAGAGAGCTTGGGTGGAATGGAACTGGACAGCTAATACAATTACTTTTATCACTGGGAAATTAGTGTTTCTCTAAACTACTGTCACTAGCAAATGTCCTTCGCTCATATCAGTCCATCAGAGACACTTCCATCCTCAGATAGCCAGGAAACTGCTAGTGTATTTTGGGAAACAGTCCTTCTAATCTCTGCTAGAGGCATGGGGGTTAGACAAGATAAAAGTGGTGAACCAGTTGGACTAGTGGCAGATTGAGTGCCCCCCCGCACGGGCTTAGGGTAAGGTCACACAGGCAGATTCGGGGAGATTTAGTCACCTTGCAACTAATAGCCTCTTCTTCTGGGCAACAATCTCTTTGAACTGCCTTCCCCCTTCTATAATGAGAAAATGCCAGTGCATTTTCAGGAATCGAAGCTCCATAAGTGCATTGCCGCAGGCGATTTTTAATTTTAGCAGGTGGAAGGCAGAGGACAGGCTGCTCGGGGAGATTGTCGCCCAGAAGAAGAGGCGATTAGTCGCCAGGCAACCAAATCTCCCACGAATCTGCCCAGTGTCGGACTGGCCCACCGGAATACCAGGAAAACTCCCGGTGGGCCAAGGTGTCAGTGGGCCCTCATGCTGCTAAACTTTTGGCCTATTTCATGGCCATTCCCTATTTCTATGAGAACAAAGATGCTAAATAGATGGAAATAATTGATTATAGTATGTAAAGAAAACAAACTAGGAGAATAGAGGTTGATTGAGGAGATGAAGAATATTAGTACTGAGAGTGGCCCCTGGTCTAAGGTTTTATGGTGAGCCCCTGGCCTAAGGTTTTTGGGTGGGCCCCTGGTGTCCCAGTCCAACACTGAATCTGCCCCTGTGACCTTCCCTTGGAGAAAGTATTATTATTAGGCTGCTTCCCCCATCCTTTGAATGACAATAGAAAAGTCTATGGGGGTTATTTAGTAAACTCTGGTAGGGCTTTTAGGGGAAAAACTCAAATTATTAGTTTTTTTTAACAATTTTTTTTCTAAATTTATTAAAGGGGTGGTTCACCTGTAAGGTAACTTTTATTATGTTTTAGAATGACCAATGCCATGCCACTTTTCAGTTGGTCTTCATTGTTTATTTTTTTATAGTTATTTGTCTTTTTCTTCTGATTCTTTGCAGCTTTCAAATGGGTGTTGCTGTCCCTTTCTAAAATAAACACATGCTCTGTAAGGCTACACATTTATTGTTATTGCTACTTTTTTTTAAAATCCGAAACAGTGCAGGACAATGTCCTTAAAATACATATACATAAAACCTATCAGCAACAGGTGGAGCGATGGTGCCTATGGGAGTCAGTGTAAAATAAGCAGCCCGGTTGATACTTATTATCTATGTATAACTTCTCCTCTGCCCTTCGTTAAAGTGATAACCACAATTACTGGTATGTTACCGTAAAGAGACGTAGAGGTAAACTCCTATCCCACCGCTTATATTATGCGGCTGCCTGTGGGATAAGGAAAAAGGTGTATGCCAAAATTACGGCTGCCTATCATTTAAGCAACTCAGTTGTGAGCAATTAAGTCCGGCGCCCGTTCCTTCCTCTCTGCCCTTCATTAAAGTTATAACCACAATTACTGGTATTGTTACCGGAGACGGTATACATAGATAATAAGTATCAACCGGGCTGCTTATTTTACACTGACTCCCATAGGCACCATCGCTCCACCTGTTGCTGATAGGTTTTATGTATATGTATTTTAAGGACATTGTCCTGCACTGTTTCGGATTAATGATGGATCAGTGAGTCCAAGTGTTGGCGTGTGTCGCATTTATCATTGTTTCTTATTTAAGCACATTAAAAATTAAGTTTTACCTAATACCCTGATCCGAACTGGTTAGCTTTAGGTTCCTAGGGTGCCAGCACACACCGTGTGGCAACCATAGGAACCTGAATTTTCTTGGTTTTTCACATATGAGTTTTTTCTAACCTGCGGATACTCCTTACATAATTTGTAGCAGTGACTCTATTTTGTGTATATACTTTTTTTTTTACTCATCTTTCTATTCACATCCTCTCCTATTCATATTCCAGTCTCTTATTCAAATCAGTGCATGGTTGCTATGGTAATTAGGACCCTAGCAACCAGTTTGCTGAAACTGCAAACTGGAGAGCTGCTGAATAAAAAGCTAACTAACTGGAAAACACAAATTAAAAAAATTGAAAACCATTTGCAAATTGTCTCAGAATATTACTCTCTATATCACATTAAAAGTCAATTTACAGGTGAATAACCCCTCTATGCCAATAGGGGGGTCATAAAAATCCACATCCAGCCCGCAGGCCTCCAGATGGACAGCCCTAACCTGTGTCTATGGCCTTGTGTCTTTATCTGGTAATAGAATTCTAAAAAAGAGACGTGACTTTATGATTAATACCAGGGGTTTCATGATTCATTGGATAAATCAAATTATTTTTGGACAGTCTCATCGCTGTCTCTCTGTATATGTAAGGACTTGGTCAGTCATTTAAAAGCTTTGACTGTTCCTACATTATGATAACCTTTGCCATTTCTAATAACAAAGGCATTGTGCGGCAGTCTCTTTGGTTGCTGTGAATGGTTTAAGACCACAAGTTGGATGAGAGATAATGTCTCAATAAACCAGTCATCAACAGACAAAGACAGTCTGTGCAGCTCCATTTATGACAGAAGACTATGACTAGGCAATTATCTGACAAAGGGATACAGTGACAGATTGGCCTTTACAAGATATCTGCAAGTGTCTGTCTCTTGAGAATCTTCTTGAGTTTGCAGGGGCCAAGTGCAGACCAACGATGGGATATTTAAGTGCAAATTAACACAGAGGGGTTTGGGGGGGTGTATATGTGGGTATATCAGATGGAGTAAGGAAACTAGTAATGAAAGGAATCTAGGTGTGGGAGTCAACAAACATGGGGCGCTGATGACATTTCTTTAGTCTTTAGTTGCTAAGTTAAGGTCAGAGCTGTCCCAATTGAGTAGAAGGTCTCCAGCCCCATTCCTGTGCTACCTTTATACAGAGCACTATGAAATACTATGCAATTGAATGAGGAAAAGTCTGAACATTCACACCAGTGCCCACTAGTTGTGCTGGCTTTGTAACCAGCATATAGCAGGACAGTGCCGAATCTAAGGATCAGGGAAGTGGTCAAGATGACCATACATGGGGCACTCCAGACAACTTGACAAACCAACATCTGTCCAAAAATCAGCCAGATATCTATTGGATAGATAACATTGCCTTTGATGCAGTCATCTCCCACACGTCTCCATAGGCCCACAGTGAGATAAGATTTTTGGCACACAGGAGCCAACAAACAGATCACCCTTGATTCAGCCCAGCATGTGGGTGGTGAAATCAGGAAAAAGATCAATTCATTTGGACAATCACAACATCACATATCTTATCCTTGTGGCTTTGTTGGTGGAACCGTCCTGTGCAGGCATGGACTGGCAAAAAAAAGCCTCACTTCTTCGAGTTGTTCTTTTTCATATCAAGTGGGAGATTTGTTTTAAGGGGAGCCCAGAAAACTGCTGAAAAGAGCCAATAGGCTGATTTTGGAAGAGAAGCCTCTAAAAAGTAGCCACGGAGAAACCAATGAAAAGAGCCGAAGAGAAGCCACCAAAAGAAGCTGAAGAGAAGCCACCAAAAGAAGCTGAAGAGAAGCTGCCAAAAGGAGTTGAAGAGATGCAGCCAAAAGGAGCCAAAGCTGAAGAAGGGAGCCAAAGCCCCAGAGGAGAGCAAAGAAGCTGCTGAGGAAGAAGACCACCTGCCAAATTTTAAAGGTAAGTTCCACTCAACATCATTGGGGTTTTTTTTTTGTTTTTTAAACCCCTGGCCACCAATATTTTTATTTTAACTTTTATGATACACTGACCACCAATAAATGTGTTTTTCCTTTTAGTGGGGGTATCATGACTACCAATTAAAAAAAACTTTTATGGGGCCAATATTTCTTTTACTTTTATGGGGGGGGGGTCCCTGGCCACCAAATGTTTAAAAAACTTTAATGGGGGGGGCACAAACCATCAAAATATATGTATGTATGTAGTCACCTTTTTTTAATTTTATGGATGGCTAACCACAAGTTTTAAAAAATATTTTTATTTTTACCAATTTTATGGGGCCCTAGCCCCCATTGATTTTTTTTTAATTTGGGGGGGTGGGGGGCTGGTTGCAAATGTTGCACATTTATATGCTGCTCTGAGTTTTTAGCCGGGGCTGTTTTTTTACTCTCAGTCCGGCCCTGGTCCTTAGCAGGAGGCAGCTGTGATACTGAGCAGTTTCCCACATTAGTTGTTCCCCGCAAATAACATGTACTGTGTACGTCCGAGTTAATTATTAAATGGCATCCTCAACTTCAGCACTTACTACCTTATTTAACTCTATAGCCCTTGAATGTCCAAATAGCTCACCTATGTGGAATATTGATGGGAGGCAAATCCCCTTTTTCAGAATAATTAAGGGTAGAACTACACAGACGAATCATTGCACTATGCCTCCAGAGCACTTCTTAAGGTCAAATTATGACCCAAAGAAGTCTAGGCCAGGAAATACTGGTAAGAGAGAGTTTGTTGGCACTAGTGCATCTTAAGCAAAATTAAGTTATTAAAGTAAGAAGGGGATCTCCTAGTACATTTTTTTCTAGTAGAGCATGTACACTGCACTTGCACCTGACCAGTGACATATTACTATATGGTCTATCAGTAAGGTGGCCCAGGGCTCATGGTCCTACAGCTCCAAATATTTCAATCGTCTTGGTTTAATTTTCAATTTCAAATTAAGGTTGGGTGGGGCACACAGGAGCAGGGTTGGGAGCAGAGCTGGTGGTATGGTGGGAAGGAGTCATGACAGATGTCCTGTGTTGACAGAACAGCCTAAGGAACAGTGGATCAACTGGGGATTGATGTCTTGAGAACTGCCCTGAGGGTTATCCTCCACAAGCCTCCATGCTCTCCTACAGTTACGCCTCTGCAGCTCCCTCTGGTTTAGAACCAGTAACCCAGGCTGTTGGTGTTAACAGATCAGTGCTATTTGTGTATCCATGTGGATGGACAAATAAGACAATATCAGACGGTTCGCCTGCAGGCTGATAACATCATATAATATATCATTATCAATAAAGAAATAAAACTCCAACAATCCCTGCAGAGGTTTCAGATGACAAGGACGCTACTACATAATTCTCCCAAGTATTCATTGGAAAGGATTTCTCTGATAGAGCCGCTCTTTCTAGACAAAAAGCTCGAGAATGTGTTATGCAGCCTCCTCTCTATGCCTTTTTATGTGCAGGTCACCAAGTTCAATGGCTGTAATAGGAAACCTCCGCAGGATAATAACTATGACTCTACATATATAATAAAGGCAACAAAGAGAACTGTTACACAAAATAATTGTAATGCAAAAGCAATAATTATACTAAAATACAGGTTACAGCTACACGTTGCTACAATTCTTCTGTTCAGAATTATATGGAAAACGTAAGAGCATAAATGGGAAGTTCACTTAGAAGAAAAAGGAAAATATAGGAGCATTAAGTTCCGCCATACCCTTTCTTGTCAGAGGAATCGCCTCACTCTCCTCCAAACAGTGGCACCCATAGAGCAAAAAAATTTTTAGGCTAATGGGACATTAGAGTAGAGTACAGTAAGAGTACAGTTTACTGACAGGTAATCATTGCTTGGAAATGCTGAATGTGACATTCCTTCCCTACTGATACTCCTTCCCTAGCCCCTGAATTTTCCTAAAATGACATCCAGTTGCTAAGGAAAGGAGTAGCCAAATTCTGATGTGTCAGGTAGCAAAATAGCCTGGTCAGGGGCAGCTTAATAGTAGCTTTGGGCCTGAGCTGCACTGTAAACAAAGCTCCCTGCCATCACTCTAATTTGTGTTGCAAAGTCTCTTCCTTCAGAGAAATTACTGAAATATTGACTGCTGAGCTCCTTTAGGGAATATGGCCCAATGGACTCTGCCCCACACAAAAGCACCCCTGCCTTGGCTGATACAAAAGTAGCTAAAAAGTAAAAACCCTAGTCTGTCATAACCCTGGCCCTGCTCCCATTCTGCTACTTCCCTGTCCAGGGTCGGACTGGACTGGTGGAACACCAGGAAAAACCCGTTAGCCCCCCCTTGGCCCAGACCCCCTCCCCCAATGTGCTGGGCCCCCGAAAAAACAAACTGGGACAATGAGCACCAGCATTAGCGCATGTGTGCCAGTGTTCGATAGCATGTGCACTGGGGGGGGGCTCAGAGTTCACGCATGTGCACAGGGACCCGGAGTTTGTGCACCAGAGGTCTGGAACCCAGGGGGGGGGCAATATCCAGTCTGACCCTGTCCCTGCCCACCTGCTCTGGTCCAGTCAGAAATATCGGAGGATGATTCTTAGCATTTCATTGAAGCAGTTAAGTTGGGTTTGGGGTGGAAATTACTGACAGTGGAAGAACAGATGAGAAAGGTTTAAATATAGCAAAAAGGCAAAATTTTAAACTATAAGGCAGGGGTGAAATGAGACTTTGACCACAAATTTCATACAAAGACAAGATGTTATCAGCACTCACTTATAACCAATATGCTAAGGACATTGTGTGCTTTAAGTTAGGAAATCATGGGCTTCATTATCCATATACTGGGCAACTATGTAAAATTCATCCCTGGTCTGGCCAGTCCTAAACTCCATCTGCTTCGTTCTACATTTTACACAGGGACTAAATTTTACCTGCAACTTTCAAGGTTAAAACTCCCAAATAGTTGCCCTTTTTTTTTTGTATAATCTTTATTTTAATTTTCATAACATTCGCATACATAACGTTTCATTGTTCAATTTACAGGAATGGTAAGACATGTTTTCCATTCTATGTATACGTTTCAATAGTTGCCCTTTTAATTGGCTGGGAATGATGTCAAGAAACAACTTAAGGGACATCTGCCATTGACTTCTACGTGACCTCGACAGGTTGGAGATGGCATATTTAGGTCTCGGATTTTTAGTATTCCAGGGGTATTATGAATCTAAAAAAATTTTTGTTTTTTTTCTATAACATTTTTTTTCCTTAAGAACCTCAACCAGATAAATTTGAGGTTTAGTTAATGGACTCCTAAATGTTCTTAGCATATTGGTTATGGGTGAGTGCAGAGAGGCTAAATTCAGGGACACGCCTGACAGATGGGCAGCATGGTGGTTCAGTGGTAGCACTGCTGTTTTCCAGTATGAGCACCCTGGGTTTAATTCCAGCCAGGGCACTATCTACACGGTGGATCTTGAATGTTACAAAAATATACAGGCAGAAAAGATAGGAGTTGGAAAAAAAATATATAAAATTTAAATATAAAAGTCCCAAAAAAAAAGTTTTACCATTGTGGGTGATTGTGTCTGAAAAACATCGTTTTTTTTGGGGGGGGAGGTTACCCTCCTCAACCCCTACATTTCCTAACATATGGCAACACAACTATACAGGGGACACATGTAGGGCAATAGGACAACTTTATTTTTTTTTATTAACGGTTTCCTGGGCTTGTGTAGTGCAACGTAGTGGCTGTAAAATACACTTCTATTATATTTTGAAATTCGCGCCGTATGCAAATTAGGCTTCGCTAGCGTAATTGCGCTATGTCTAGCGAAGTAACACTAGCGTAACTATGCTACCGTTCGCCGACCTGAGTGTAAATTCGCACTTTAGTAAATTTGCATAGCTCTGGCAAAAATTTGCCTAGCGAAGTGCGGTGAACGCTAGCAAAGCCTGCGCTGGCGATTTTTCGGATCTTAGGGAATTTGCCACTATGTGTGGTCCTGTTATTAACATTTAAGGAACAGTAACATCAAAAAGTGTAAGTGTTTTAAAGTAAAAAAAAAAATAATATAACGTTGCCCTGCTTGTTTATATAAACTATAGTTATGTTTGTGAAGCAAATAGATCAGCTTTACCAGTATAGGGTAACAGTACATTATATTTTCATTACTTTAAAACACTTTAATTTTTTGGTTTAACTGTTCCTACAAACTCACATGTGCCCACCATTATTTAATCTGCATATACTTAAATGCATAGTCAGTGCATTATTATTAATGTTCCATTGATAAATTGACGTAGACACCTAGGGGCAAATTTACTATTATTCCCCATAATTAGCTCGACCAAATTCGAAATTCAATAAGCATTCGACCATCGAATTGTTTCGAATTGTTTTAGGCTATCATTTTGGTCGCAATACAATTTCTTGATGAATTGGTACGATCGGATACCGATCGCTCGATTTCACGAAAAAAATTGTGAAATTTCCTTCGAGCGTCCAAAAAATTTGTACTATTCGAACGATCGAACGCTACGATGGAACGAATGGTATTCGAGCAGGAGGTTCAATCTGGCGAAGTAGGCAGTCAAATAACTTTAAAATTTTGATTCCTTCGATCATCGAATGATCAAATTATGCCGTCATTCGATCTATTCGATCTATTCGATATTCGATGATCGAAGAGGCCAAATTTGCATATCCGATTTCACAAAAAATTTGTACGATCGGTATTCGATCAAATTCGATCGAACTTCGATCATTTCACGTGAATTTCGTAAATCGGCCCTCTAGAGTGGACTAATGATTACTAGAAATGATCTTTATATGATAGATTGAATATATGAGTTTTAGATAAAAACTATATGTGGTGAAACAGATCTTTCAGAACCTATTTCCTACATCACCAATAAATGTGTAAAGTAGAGTGATTATCTGCTGAGCACTTGCTCATTCTTCCTTATACCGGGGGACCAGAATTATGAAGGCACCTGTCCTTAGCTTTGACGTCCTAATTAGCGTTAATTGCGTTAAAGCAAGGGCTCCTGCTGGCTGCCTGCCAAGAAGCACGTATTAATTGAATTCATGATATTGCAGCTGTCTGGATTTCATTTGTTACAGAGGCTGCACGTACTTTTAATTCCTTTGTTGACAGTTGTTTGGTAAGGGTTAAATTGCCCTCAACCATTGTCAATCATGGGGCCCCACACTATAAGTTAGCAGGGCCCTCCTCCCCAAGGTGCCACAATCATTAGCCCACTGGTCACCAGGGCCCCTTGGGTAGTGAGCCCTGCCAACAAGTAAAAAAGAAAGTGGCATTTGCACACAGTTATGCCTTGACAATATAATATGCAACATATTAAATGGGAAATGCTTTTCATGGGGTTAAACATAGAACAAAAATGGGAAGGTGTTAAAATGCTGCTTGACAAATATTCGTCAGTATATTCCCCTTGTAAGCAAAGAACGTTGTTGCAAAGCAAAACCTTTTTGGTTCAATAGAAGTGTTGGTGTTGAGGTGGGTAAGCAGTGTCCAACTGGCCCACCGGGATACCAGGAAAACTCCCGGTGGGCCCAGGTGTCAGTGGGCCCTCATGATGTTAAACATTTAGTCTATTTCATGGCCATGGTGTATTCCCACTTACGTGCATGCGTGTGCATCACGTACGTACGGCCCTTTTCGTGCGTCTATCGGGAGCTGAAACTGCCCAGCTTGCCTAGGGCAATTGGCCGGTCTGGCCCGGTGCTGAATGAAGGTTTATTTCTTAATAGTCCCATTTCTAGTAATACAAGTAAAGATGCATGGTTCACACACGAGGAAAAAGAGACTAGAGCAGGTTAAGATAAGTAATGGTCCGGGGCCAGATGGTATTCTTCCCAGGGTACTTAGCGAGTTTAGCTCTGTGATTGGCAAACCTCTTTACTTCTTTTTTTCAGGATTCATTGAGGTCTGGCATGGTGCCGAGAGACTGCAAATGTGGTGCCGCTGTTCAAAAAGGGATCCCGTTAGCAGCCTCAAAACTATAGGCCAGTTAGTCTAACGTCAGTGATAGGAAAGCTTTTTAAAGGGTTAATAAAAGATAAAATAATGGACTTCATAGCAAATCATAATACTATGAGTTTGTGCCAGCATGGTTTTATGTGTAATAGATCTTACCAGACAAACTTAAAGGGGTAGTTCACCTTTCAGTTAACTTTTAGTATAATGTAGAGAGTGATATTCTGAGACAATTTGCAATTGTTTTTCATTTTTTATTGTTTGTGGTTTTATAGTTATTTAGCTTTTTATTCAGCAGCTCTCTAGTTTGCAGTCAGCAATTTGGTTTCTAGGGTACAAATTACCCTAGCAACCCTGCATTGATTTGAATTAGAGACTGGAATATGAATGGATGGCCTGAATAGAATGATAAGTAATAAAAATTGGCAATAACAATACATTTGTGGCCTTACAGAGCATTTTTTGTATGGTGTCAGTGACCCCCATTTGAAAGCTGCAAAGACACAGAAGAAAATTGCAAATCATTAAAAAACTTTGAAAAATAAATAATGAAGACCAATTGAAATGTTTCTTAAAATTGGCCCCTCTACAAAATACTAAAAGTTAATATGAAGGTGAACCACCCCTTTAATTTCTTTTTCAGAGAAGGTGAGCAGGGACCTTGATTGCAGTGGATGTGATTTACTTAGACTTTGCTAAAGCATTCGATACAGTGCCACACAGAAGGTTACAGGTTAAATTAAGGAATGTTGGCCTGGAATATAGTATTTGTACTTGGATAGAGAACTGGCTTAAGGATAGATTACAAAGAGTGGTGGTAAATGGAACATTTTCAAATTTTACCAGTGTTGTTAGTGGAGTACCACAGGGCTCTATACTGGGTCCCTTGCTTTTCAACTTGTTTATTAATGACTTGGAAGTGTGCATTGAAAGTACTGTTTCTATTTTTGCAGTTGATACTAAATTGTGCAGAACTATGGGTTGCAGGCAGGATCCTGCCACTTTGCAAAGTGAAAACTGGGCAGCAAACTGGAAAATGAGGTTCAGTGTTGATCAATGTAAGGTTATGCACTTTGGCAAAAATAATATAAATGCAAGTTATACACTAAATGGCAGTGTGTTGGAAGTTTGCCTAAATAAGAAGGATCTAGGGGGTTTGTAGATAAGAAGTTGTCTAATTCTGGGCAGCGTCATGCTGTGGCTACTACAGCAAATAAAGTTCTGTCTTGCATAAAAAGGCATAAACTCAAGGGATGAAAACATAATTATACCTCTTTATAGATCCCTGGTAAGGCCTCACCCGAAGTATGCAGTGCAGTTTTGGACTCCTGTGCTTAAAGGACAAGGAAAGGCAAAAAAAATAAAATTCCATTTTTACTTTCTTTATACAACATACTTTAATTAAAAAAGGTCTACTGTTTTTATATGAAACCTGACTGTGTGCTGTGAAATTCTCCCTTCATTTACTTCTGTGGATAGACGGTCCCTAACTGCTCTGCAGAAAAACAGTCATACTCATGAACAGCATGGGGAGCCCCCACCTTACTTTCCAGCCATACAGAACTCAAGCAGCTTTGTTTCCCTGTAGAGCAGTCGGCGACTGTGTAGAGATTTGTATTGGATTTTATTTTTGCCTTTACATCCCCTTTACTGTTTCCAACTCCAGTTGCAGGGACAAAGATCACGGAGCCAGATTTAAACAGATAAACTCGAATTCTATTTGGAGGGTATTGTATTAAACAATACAAAAACTATAAAATCCACATTAGATTACATGACAACACAGGACCCAGTGCAGTCTGTATATTCTGATTATTAATCAGTCTTGCTGTATCGGCTTCTGGCAGAAATGATTTGACTTGTGCTGTTTTGATAATTTATGACGATCCTCAAGCAGCCCAGACCACACTGAGCATGTGCAGGGTCAGAAAAAGATGTATAACAAAGTTACAAGATGACAGCCCCTTGTGGTCAACTTTGAAAACATAAATCATTTGTTTGATTAGGCTTGTGGTGCAGTAAGTTCATGATAATGTTTAATATACAAAATACAGCATTTCCAGACTTATTCTATTTTAGACCTTCCTTGTCCTTTAAGAAGGATATAAATGAGCTGGAGAGAGTGCAGAGACGTGCAACTAAACTGGTTAGAGGGATGGAAGACTTAAATTATGATGGTAGACTGTCAAGGATGGGGTAAAAAGGCGCTTGCGAGGGGACATGATTATACTTTACAAATACATTAGAGGACATTATAGACAAATAGCAGGGGACCTTTTTACTCATAAAAAGGATCAGAGGCCACCCCTTCAGACTAGAGAAAAATGACTTTCAGTGGAAGCAACGTAATGTTGTGATTCTGTTATTGCCTTTAAGAGGGGACTGGATGATTTTTTGGACAGACATAATATCAAAGGCTATTGTGATACTAAACTCTATAGTTAGTATAGATATGGGTATATATAATTTATGTGACGGTATGGAGGGGTGGCATAACTACCAGGGGAGCAGGGGGTGCAACTGGGCCAGGGTCCACACCCCCGCAGGGTTTTAATTTGGAGAGGTTGAACTTGATGGACTTTGTCTTTTTTCAACCCAATTTAACTATGTAACCTGGAATGCCAGGGCCTATTGTGAATCCCAGTCCGGACCTGCTCATATGAGACACTGTGCTAACAATCACACTAAGGGCACACATACATGCTAGGTTACATCAGTCAATGAATGGACAGAACTGTGTTTTTTACTCTCACACTTCTTCCTGTTACAGTTACAGATGCATGATTTCCTGTCAGGTGATCAGTGAGTGACTCACAGACCATCAAAAAATGGTGGCTCAAGGTAAAAGATGTAAAAGGCAATTATTACTGATGCGCATATTCCACTCTAAAGACATTTTGCAGTTGGCTTCATAAAAGGCCTACATTCATTTATATATTTATTATAACCATTTGTTTTCAATAATCATACCTCCCAACTGTCCCTTTTTTGGATGGACAATCCCTCTTTTGAGAGTGCAACCTGCAGTCCCTCATTTGTACTGGAAAGTCCCTCTTTTCTCTGCACTGAACAGCCCAGAACAGCTAACAGGTGCAAATAAGATACGTTGTAACAATTTAGAGGTAAATTTAGAGGTAAGTAACAGTTTAGATACGGAGAAATATTTTCAAACTTTCATAACCTGCTAAATTTTGTAAAATGAACATGGTAATTAGGGGGTGTTTGGCCACAAAAATGGGCATGGTCAAAGTTAGCCACGCTACAAGAAAAAACTATTGTTGTCCCTCTTTTTACTTCCAAAATGTTGGGAGGTATGCAATAATATTAAGGTCAGCAGCTCAAACATGTTTCTTATTACAAAACCGCTCGGAGTATTTCTAAGGCAATGGCCTCCCTGTCAGGAATATGTTTGCAACTTGGAAATAATTAGCCAAAACAACAGGATGATAATGTTATATTTAAATATATTGTAATAAAAGTACATGCATCTTTAACCTTAAACTGTGCTGCAGTAATCCCTGATGGATTTATGCTGTCATTTGGTTATAATAAAGCAGGAACTGCTTATCTTGCAAATACTCCTCTGACGGAAATGCAGTATTAAGCAGCGGTTAATGAGCGAGATAAGTGTTTGGCTGTCTGTAGCTTCCTTTGTTGCTTGAGAACTCTTTTTTTTCCAGCATAATGTGTTATCTGGTGCAGAGATATATATGAAAAGCAATACTAATGATCGTGTCAAACAGGGAAGATATAGATTTCAAAAGCACACTGACCCATTTTCGTAATGGAAATATTGAGATGGAAAGGTATATAAATCCTATTGCAGGGCTTTCCCTTGAGGTGGTGCAGGATCTGTAATCCGAAACTTTATTATTATTAACCTTTGCATTTGATTAGTAGGAGGGTAAATGTATTGTGTTAATTTACAGCAGCTCCTCTAGGATTTCCAGAATACACAGTTAATCTTTGACAATGACCAAGTACCAATTACAGTTGAATTCTTCTCGCTTTCAGTTATCCAAACCCCAGCCCATGTGTAGTCAACTTTAGGCATGTTCTTACAATGCAACCACTTTGGGAAGTGTCCTAGAGACAAGTGGTGTGGCATGATTCCATGAAAGCTTTGTCCAGGAGCAGAAGATCAGCAATGGTATACAGCAGAAAATTAGCAGCTGTGGGGTCTTGGCATTTTGCACGATAGCCTAACTCATGCCATTACCTTGCCTCATTCTTGGGACATGTACAATTATCCGATCATGCAGTTTACGGGAAGTGTATTTGTATTGTAATTGTGCATGTCATAAGGGAGCCATTTTCTTAATTATTCTAAGGCCCATATCACCAAGGCTATTTCCTAAACTAAGCCTTTTACTTATCTGACCATTTATTGATCGTCAGTCCAGATTATTTTTCCTCTTACTTCCCGTGACTGACACTGATAAAACCATCTTTCTATAAAGAAAAGTGCTCAGCTGCAGCATCATCAGAAGGGCTTTTCTGTTTTGTCATAGTCAGATATTTTCATTGAATCTCAACAAACCTGTTTGTGTTTAGTTATCAACTCTTCCCCTGTTATATTATACTAGCCAGCTATATATTTAGAAAATACTTACATTTTTTGTTTCCCAGTACACCCTCTGATGGCCAAGCATCCATTGACTTGTTATATACAGGTTTGCCTGTTGAAGAGGTGGAAACCAACAGCAAAAGTGCCCCTTATTTATATATTATCAAGTTAGTACTAACCACAAGACTGCACATTAGGGAACACTGTTACAAAGGTGTTATTTCCCCCCACTGCCTCTACCTTGCCCTATAGTCTTCATTTCTAGTTACCTACCTAATTCATATTCCTCCAGACTGCAAATGTTTTTGTGATGAGCCTCGCTATGTGCATTGACTTGAGC
>CM044435.1:128499006-128514392 GCA_024363595.1 Xenopus borealis | reverse complement strand
TACTCACATAGAGGTCCGTTGCCCTTGAAGGAGGCGTGCACAATCCTCTTTCAGTGCTCGTATTGTCTGCCAGATCTGTCCCCAGACACGCCGGAGGTGGGTGTAAGTGAGGGGCCGCTTGGGATCCTGCACTGAAAGAGAGTAAGTTCCACAGTCACTTCACTATTTATAATCCACCTAACTAGTGTCAGGGAACAAATGACAAATCTTAGTTAGATGGACTTCATATGTTTATATATATAATATATATTCATAGAGCAAGCAATATATATTCTCTGGTAGGCAACCTGCTGGTCAGGGATTCATGCTTGTCCCCCTGAACTGCAGATTTAATCTATGCATGATGGGAGTTATAGTACACTGTTTTAACTTTGTTACAATTAAAGGAGAAGGAAAGGTTAAAATTAAGTAAGCCTTATCATAAAGGTCTATATAAATATACCAGTAAGCCCTCAAAGTAATGCTGCTCTGAGTCCTCTGTCAAAAGAAACACAGCATTTCTTTCCTTCTATTGTGTACACATGGGCTTCTGTATCAGACTTCCTGTTTTCAGCTTACACCTCCAGGGCTAGGGCTTGAGCATGCTCAGTTCGCTCCTCTCTCCCTGCTGTAGTCTGAGCTCAGAGCTATAAGTGATCAGGGAAAGACTCAGGCAGGAAGTGATGTCACACCAAGCTAATATGGCAGTTGCTATCCTGAACAAACAGCTTCTAGAGCGGTTTACTCGGGTATGGTAAAGCATTCTACAGAATAAATATAGTGTTATAGCTTGCATTATTGTGGTTAATCTATTGGCAATAAACTGCTTCGTTAGCTTTCCTTCTCCTTTAACATTACTTTCATGCATGCCCTCGTTACAATAAACACTGGGTATATTTATCAAAGTTTAAAAAAAATAGATTTCACCACAGCTTGTTAGAGAGGAGCTGCACTACCCTTAAACAGGTGGTTCAACTTTACAGTAAACCGTAAAAATGTAAAGTGAATTTAAAATTGCTGAGTGTGATATTCTAAGCACTTTTGCAATGTACATTCATTGTTTATATATTTTAAATACCAAGATATTAAAGAATACACGTACTGTTAATATGAATTAATTTTGTTACAACAGCACCACCTGCTGGTCATTTTCCGACCAGTCTGACCAGCAAGTAGTCAAAGACGTTGTCAGGAGAAAGAAAGAGGCTGCTCTGATGTTCTTCTGCTTAGGAAAATATAAACTTTTCTCAAACCTTTCCTAAGCAGAATAACATCAGAATGTGCATCCTTTAATATCTTGGAATGAAAAAAAAATATAAAAATAATAATAATAAACGTACATTGCAAAGTTCTTATAATAGGACTCTCATCAATTTTACATTCACTTGTTTTTAAGGTTTACTCTCTTGGTATGTTATAAAATGACCATTTCTATGCAACTTTTCAATTACTCTCCATTATGTTTTTTTAATAGGGTTTTTATTTATTTTTATTTTTTTTATATTTGTTGAAGTATTTGCCTTCTTCTTCTTCTGACACTTTCCAGCTTTCAAGTTGGGGTCACTGACCCCATCTAGAAAGAAATGCTCTGTAAGGCTACGCATTTATTGTTATTGTTCCTTTTAATTACAAGTTTTATATTCCAGTCTCTTATTCAAACCAATGGATGGTTGCTAGGGTAATCTGAACCCTAGCAACCAGGTTGCTGAAATTGCAAACTGGAGAGCTGTTGAATAAAAATCTAAATAAAGCTAAAACCACGAATAATAAAAAAAAACCACCAAATATTACATGTAGATGATTATTAGGTGGTGAGAAGATAATAGGTTTCGGTGGCTGGAAAGTGAAAAGCCTCTCGACATTATTTTCTCCTTTGGATATACAGAATATGAGACAACTAAATGCTCTTTATAGCCATAGGCAAACCTCTCCGGTATCATACACCAGGCTCTATACAAGCCATAGGTTAGTGCCACTCACACACAATGGAGACACTCTCAGGATGTGCCGGCAGTGATATCTGAGGCTCATACACAGTCTTCCGGTTATCAAACAGAAATATCAGATCACCCTCACCCTGACGCCCATCATTGACCTGTGGACAAAGAACAATAGATCACACTTATTGATTAAAATAATTCCACTCTACAGAAAGTAAAGATTTCACACGTGGCCCTCAAGCTAAAACTGCTACCATCAGCCAACAGCATCTGATACGGGATGATGGGATTTAGAATGATTTTTGTATACAGCGCATAAGAGCTGAAATTAAGCTTTGAAATAAATGGTCACTCGGTGCTATCAAAATTACATGGTTTTCTTCCCATGACACAGGAGTTTAATATTGACCACATACAGGCTCCTTTGAAATACCGTAACTGTTTCTATGCAAAGAAAGGCTGCTTACTGAAAGTTAATTTTAAGTTGAATTTCCCCTTCTATATTTAAAGTGATACTGACACATTCCTATAAAATAGGAATGTGTTGGTATCAGTGAAGAGAGGCTGCCCGCTAAATATAAGCAGCTGAAAGTCTCCCAAAGCCGCCCCCAGCCCAGTGAACCTTATTCATGGCGACCTTCTGACACCATTAAATCATCTTGCGGTGTTGTTTCAGTTACGCTGGGCTGGGGGCAGTGCAATCCCTCCATAGACTAATTACAAACGGAAACAGACTCCAGCCTATGGAGGGATCGCACCGCCCCCAGTGAAACTGAAGCAACTCAGCAAGATGATTTAATGGTGTCAGAAGGTCGCCATAATTAACGTTCAATGGGCTGGGGGCGGCTTTCAGTTGCTTATATTTAGTGTGCAGCCCCTCTTCACTGATACCAACACGTTAGTATCCCTAAGTAAACCTTAAAAATAAGTGAATGACAAATTGCTATTCTAAACACTTTTGCAATGTAAATTCTTTTTTTTTTCTTTTTTCATTCCAAGATATTAAGGGATACGTGTACTGTTAATATGAATTCATTTACAACAGCGCCACCTGCTGGTCGGTTTCCAACCAGTCTGACCAGCAAGTAGTCAAGGAAGTTATCAGGAGAAAGAAAAAGGCTGCTCTGATGTTCTTCTGCTTAGGAAGGATTTCAGAAAGGCTTCTATTTTTTCCTAAGCAGAAGAACATCAGAGCAGCCTCTTTCTTTCTCCTGACAACGTCCTTGACTCCTTAGTGATCAGACTGGTGGGAAACCGACCAGCAGGTGGTGCTGTTGTAAATTAATTCATATGAACAGTATATGTATCCCTTAATATCTTGGAATGAAAAAAAAATAATAAATGTACATTGCAAAAGTGCTTAGAATAGCAATCTAGTCAATTTTACATCCACTTATTTTTAAGGTTTACTTATCCTTTAATAATTCAGATAAACCAGCGTAGTCGGAAAGTCCCATGATACCAAAAATGTTTTTTTCTTTATATTCTATATTCAAAATATTGCTATATTTCCAGACTCTTACTGTGCAGTCTATCACATATTGGGTTAAAGGCTGGGCAGAGTTAAGGGCCAGTCCTGAGGCCTGCAATAGTTCCTGCTCTTCCTCAGGAATCCCCGTGTCTTGCTGCAGCCAACTCTTCAAATTCTGCAGGTTTTCATTCTCTGTCACAGGGTAAGTGTGCACACGGCCAGACACCATGTTCATTACGGACAGCAGCTGGGGAGATATATATATATATATTCACGCATACATGTCTCTATCAATATATTGGTAATAACAATACATATATATAATCCACATGAGCAATGAGAACCTGTAATGTATATCCTTATAATACACAAAAGCCGTGAATATCTTGTAAATTATATCCTTATAAACGGTGAGTTCTGATGTCATCAGTTATAAACGGTGAGTTCTGATGTCATTTCTGTCACATGACTCACTGAAACTTGTGTATTATAATAAATAAAGTACCCCCAGTTGCAAAATATGAGGATATTAGAAGTTACCTTGGAGTTCCATGACCTGTATAAAAAAACTCGGCCTTCGGCCTCGTGTTTTTATATGGTCATGAAACTCCTCGGTATCTTAGAATATCCTTATATTTTACAAGAGGGGGTATTTATTCACTATATAAACAGTGCTGCTGGCCTGCTAAGACAAGAGTATTATAAAAATAATATACCCCCTACTTTAAATACAAGAACATAAGAAACCACCTTACATAACCTATATAAAAGCACATGGGCTGTGGTCATGGAACAGAATTTTCCATCTACAGATATGTAGATCTATCCTGTTGGTTCTGGTGTTTGCTTGATGGTTTCTCACAGAGTTAAAACACTTTGGCCACAGGCGTTTTCTCTACCAGACATCTGGGGGCTCTTCACACAAGGGGACAGCGCAACTAAAATTGTGTGTGTGCGGAAAACCCTGGTTTTTAGATCTCAGCCTACCCAGTGTGCCTAATGAGGAAGAAGGTATCCTGTTGCGGAGGCTACACTGGAAAAACTGGGGTTTGGCTGTTGACTGGGAGGGGTAAAATCTATGAAGTTGGAACCTGGACCTAGCTACTCCTGCAAAGTGATGCCTTTCCTCAAAGTGATTCAGAGAAAAAATTCCTTTTAGTTATACTTTATCTTAAAGGGTTGTTTCACCTTTAATTTAACTTATAGTATGTTTTAGAATGGTCAGTTCTAAGCAACTTTCCAGTTGGTTGCCATTATTTATTTTCTATAGTTTTTAAATTATTTGCCTTCATTTTTTACTCTTTCCAGCTTTCAAATGGGGTCACTGACCCCATGTAAAAATAAATGCTCTGTAAGGTTATCCCCCCGGCTTTGCGCCCTAGGCATGTGCCTACCATACCTATCCCTTGGCCAGGCCCTGTCTTCAGACCCTCTTCTATTGCTGTTCCAGTCTCTTATTCATATCAATGCATGTCTGCTAGGATAATTTGGATCCTAGCAACCAGATAAACCCCACTAAAATCACAAACTGGAGAGCTGCTGAATAGAAAGCTAAATAACTCAAAAACCTAAAATAATAGAAAATGAAAAATAATTGTAAATTGTCTCAGAATAATATAATACCAAAAGTTTACTCAAAGGTGAACACCCCCTTTAGATATATGAAGGTAGAATGAAAAAGAAAAGAATTAAAGGGGTTGTTCACCTTTGAGTTAACTTTTAGTATAATGTAGAGAGTGATATTCTGAGACAATTTGTAATTGGTTTTCATGTTTTATTGTTTGTGGTTTTTGAGTTATTTAGCTTTTTATTCAGCAGCTCTCCGGTTTGCAGTGTCAGCAATTTGGTTTCTATGGTACAAATTACCCTAGCAACCCTGCATTGATTTGAATAAGAGACTGGAATATGAATAGGAGATGGATTGAATACAATAAGTAATAAAAAGTGATAATAACAATACATTTGTAGCCTTACAGAGCATTTGTTTTAGATGGTGTCAGTGACCCCCATTTGAAAGCTGCAAAGAAACAGAAGAAAATTGCAAATAATTAAAAAAAACTATGACAAATAAATAATGAAAACCAATAGAAAAGTTTCTTAGAATTGGCCCTTCTACAATATACTAAAAGTTAACTTGAAGGTGAACCACCCCTTTAAACCATAAATAAAGAATGACAAAGCTAAAACAGAAGAGAGAGCAGACATTCCAGTTTCTATGCACCAAGAGAAAAAATGCAATTTTCTTTGTTGAATTCTTTACTGTATGTGTTTCTTGTATGTCCTAAGCATCTTGCTGACACTTACCTTAAGGCTTAGGATGGAATCCAAGGCCTGAAAACAACCCACATTAGGGTTCTGGGGATCTGTGCCTCTCTGTCTCTGGTGCCACATTAACATACACTGTAGCCATCGCTCCAACTTGCCAGCCAGAATGCTAAAACAAAGGAAAGATTTTAAAGATGTAGATAGACGCAAATATCCACTTGTTTGGGGACATCGCCAAACGAGCAGATCTTTCCCCGATATGCCACTAACTACAGGGCTATATCGGGGGTAATCAAACCTTCCCGATCTATATCACGTCCAGAAAACCCGTTGTAAGTCCCCATACATGGGCAGATAAGCTGCCCATGTATGGGGACTTACAAACGACCAATATCGTGCATGGCCACCTAAAGACATGAACTGATATAATCTGACAGTTGTGAGGCTCTAAAATCTATAGTCAAAGCTAATCTAAAAGCTACATATCTGTAGCTGGCCATAAACAGCAAGAGGCACTAGACTGGTCTGTCACCAAACTCCTAACTATCGGACACTTACGGTGGCCATACACTGAGAGATCCGCTCGTTTGGCGAGGTTGCCAAAGGAGCAGATCTCTACCCGATATGCCCACCTTGAGGTGGGGGATATCGGGCTGATCCAGACGTGGGCCCTAGGACCCAACGATCAGATCGTAACAGAGGCCATATGGGTGGTCGGATCGCGGGACCGCATCAACGAACAGATGCGGCCACGATCCGACGGGATTTTTAGTCCCACCCGATCGACATCTGGCTGACTTTCGTCCAGATTTCGAGCGGATCTCTACGTGTATGGCCACCTTAAGCTAAATCAGACCAGTAAAAATGTCAGTACCTATTTAGCATGAATGTGATTGATGTATGTAGACAGGTGGAATCATAATGTAGCAACAGATTTAAACTGACAGCAATTACTGTGGAAAAGGTTGAATGAGTTCCCCTCTGCCCTCTCCCTCTGTCTATTTATCATCTCTTGTTTCTCTTATACCATTACATCTATTACAAGGTGTATGTAATGATGTTTTATTATATGTATTATTGTATTCATATTTTCAGTTTGTTTTTGTTAGAAGGTAACAGGCAAAGGCAGAAGGAAAATAGAGTAACATAAAGGCAGAGAAGCGAAAGCTAAAATGTACAGGTAATGGCAGGATTCAGGTAGAAGTGCCTCAATACTGTGTGTGTATGTGAACTACAGGAGGTAAAGACAACTTACCCACTAAGATGATTGGGTGTTGGTAAAACACTGGAGAACTTCACAGCTCCGGTTAAGTCCTCATATACCACAATGTGCTCGTTGCTTTTTTCTCGCACTTTCCCATGCCTAGAGTCCAAAAGAACATACGGATTACGATCATCTAGAATGCTTGAAACCTGGGATTTATTATAAACTTTTAAAACACAACATTGGTTTTATAGGGATTATTCACCATCAATTATGAGGAACTGTTCTATTGTTTCAGAGAAAAAGAAAATCAGTCAAAACATGTCAAGTTGTTTGTGTAAATAGGTCAAAAAGGTCAGAATGCTGTCAGTCTAGTTTGTGAGTTTAATAAATAGTTTTTTGCATTTTTTAAGTCCTGTGAGTGCGAGACTTTGTTCCAGTATATATATATATATATATATATAGCAACCTCAACCTAACTGGCATTCAGGCTGGGCCTCTGTGGAACTGCTTTGGGCTTTCCTAAGAACCGTGCCCTCAATTTTGAAACCTCTGCTCTAGGTACGCATGACAATACAGAATCACCATCATCCCAATCTTTCAGCTTTCAATAAATCTCTTAAAAAACACTTTTTTTAGAGAAGCCTACCCTCACTGTTAACTACTCAATGCAATACACCTTACATTACTACATCTCTCACCCACTTTACTCTGATCTTGCCCTCTCCCACACCTTGTGTATCATTCCCTTCCCTTTAGCTTTTTCTGCACAGAGTCTTCCTCACCTCCTGTACCAGTATTTATTATGATGTATGTACAGTAACTCCATATTTATTGTGATGTATGTAACTCCTTATGTTCTATGTATGTAATTCATGTGATTAAGTTATATAATCACATTCACTTTACAGCGCTACAAAATAAGTTGGCGCTATAGAAATACATGTTAATAATAATCATCATCATCATCAGCATTTAATAGTGAGAAGTCCTTACTTATTGGCTTCAAACTGTATCTCAGTATCCTGCCAAATCAGCAACGCGATATTCCAGGCATAGCTTCATAACATAATACATTACGACCTTTACCGATTTTGTATACTTTCTATGGGTAATTTACAGAAGCAGCATTAAGGGGATGATGGTGTAAACATGTGTGCTTACCACACTCAGAGAGGTTACATAACCCAACTTGTGGCTCAACATACTACTGCTGAACCTTTAGCCACCAGCAGTCTCCATCCCCAGTGCTGCAGGTAACTGAACGTATGTTCTGCTGTAGAATTGCTCTCCTTCCACCCACATGTCTGTGTCTTACCATTGAACTGGTTGCCAGTTTGGAAGGAAAGGTCGGAATCCTGTTATACATTCAAAGGCCAAGGTCCCGAAACTCCAGTAATCAACGGTCACTGTGTACTTCTTCTGCTCCAGCAATTCTGGGGCCTGTGTGAAAGCAACAAACAGAAAAGAAGGATATGGAGTTTGGCAAAATAAAGACATGGAAGGAAAAGACACTGGAAACTGGCACAGGAAGGATGTAGAAAGAAGAAAGATGCAGAAGGACAGCAGGAATGAAGATGCAGGTACGAGGGCAGGGACAGGAAACACTGGAACACAAATTTTGGGGGGAATTCACAAAAGTGGTGGGAAGGAAAAAATGTCTTTAAAATGTTGTAGCAGCAGACGACACATTCACAGAGGATTTCCCCGCGTGGTTTTTTCAGCACCACTTTTCCCGACATTTTTATGAATTACTCGTCAACTCATTTTTTTTTTGCCGACAATTTTTCTGACACATTAGGCTCTCCAAAATGAAAATGTCGGTCAAATTATCTTTTAAAATGTCTTGTAAAATGTCTTTAAAATGTCGTGTAAAATGTCGTCTGTACGATGAAAAGATAAACGACATTTTAGAAAATTGTCGGACTTACGAGACATTCAGAGATGGTAACATCTGCCTTTGTGAATTTGCCGTTTGTACGACATTTTACAAATTTGTCGACCTCCACTTATGGGTTACTTATTTTACTGACACTTTTGTGAATTCCCCCCATACAGTTACTTTGCTGATGGAAGATCCTAGTTCCAGAACAGCTGTAAAAGTGAAATTAGTTTAGCCTGAAATAGAACAATATAGTCTGGAATGAGAGAGAGAGGGGGAGTGAATAGTTATTGGAGTTAAGCTGGCCATGCACATACAGATATTGTGGTTAGATAAAAAGGTTTTGTGCAATTTGAGACTGATATCCTCATATTGTCGATATCAGACTTTTTGTCACTCAGGTGTTTGAATATTTGGGTCCCAAACACGTTATCATATGTTCACATATAGTAAATGTGATGAGAACGATGATGTATAATGTATCTGTTCTTTCCTATGAGCATTGTATTTCCAGAATAGCGTATTATTATTAATCATATATTGCTCTATATGCAGAACAATCAGACAAACGTTTGTTGGTATTGATATATTAATATCTCTGTGTATATGGCCACCTTGAACATTATTAAAAGCTGATAAAAGGACGGATAACAGTGCAGACAAAAGTGATGAGGAGGAGTACTAGAATAAGGGTGCTTACCAAATACTGTAGGGTACCCACAAATGATGTGCACAGACTCCCCTGATCAAGCTCCTTGGCATATCCCAAATCAATAATTTTATGGATCAACTGAAAGAGATAGGAAAAAGCAACCATTGTATTCTAAAGAGCAACGTAATGCTGTTCTGGTTCAAGTCATGTGCATAGTGACTGGATTATGTCTGATCCACAGAGCTGAACAAACACCAGTCAACCACAGACTGATGCCCCTATGAGTGGGTCTGAATGAAAGTGGAGTGAGCGGAGGCAGTACTAGAAGCAAACAATTGCTAGCATCATAATTGCAAGGAAATATGCCTTTCAATGCAAGCAGGTGATTTCATTGCGCTATTTCTTTAAACTGTGTGCAGACAACACGCTAACAACTCATGCCTGCATGTATCCCACACGCAAGAGGAAGCCGAATGCATTAGGTTTTGCAGATAGAGAATAACATTAATATTAAGAGGTGACTGTATAATTAAGTCACATTTGCTTTATTTTCCTTTTGTTTCTGTAAAGGTCTTACTAAGCTGGCAGATTCAACTTTGTTGTGCAGGTGCTAGACACAGATGCATTCATTTTTTTGTACATCGATTGCGATTCTATCCCTTCCTAGGCAAACAGGATATTAGCAGCAATGATAGGAACTGTGTTATATGAAAGATGACACTCACTCTCTGCGGTCCTGGCTGCAGAACAATATTCTCTGGTTTCAGATCTCTGTGGATGATTCTGTTCTCGTGGAGGTATCGAAGGGCGGAAGCTGAGCAAAAGAGAAGGATTACACCATAAGAGTGTAAACAGAACCCTCTAAGAAACCTGGTGTATATTTCAGCCTTTGTTAATTTATAGTATTTGCCCTGGTGCAAAAAAAAAACCCCTGTATTAGTAGCAATTATGTGTCCTTTAAAGGACAAGGAAATTCTAAAATAGAATAATGGTAGAAATTCTGTATTTTTTTAAACTAAACATGAACTTACTGCACCACAAGCCTAATCAAACAAATGATTTATGCTTTCAAAGTTGGCCACAGGGGGCTGTCATCTTGTAACTTTGTTATACATCTTTGCAAGACTTGGGGGCAGATTTACTAAATTCACCTTAAATTCACATGAAGAATCGAAGTGCGATCGAATTTCTATCAAATTCGAATTTTTGAATATGCAAATTAGGCAAATTCGACCATCGAATATTCGAATTCGAATGATTTTAATAAAATTTAATCTGAATATTCGATGGTCGAATACTTCCCCTTTAAATTTTAATTCGACCACCTACTTTGCCAGATTAAAGTTACCGAAATGGGGATCCTTCCCTAAGATCGAATATAAAAAATTCGATCGATTAAAATCGTTTGAATATTCCATTCGAATTTGATTCGAATATTCGAACGATCGATCTAATTTTCTATATTCGATCGTTCGATCGGTCGAATTGCGGTAAAATCCTTTGAATTCGATAGTCGAATTGGTCGAATTTCGAATTTTTTTTATATTCGAAATCCGACCAATAGTAAATTTGCGCCTAAGACTGGGCATATGCTCAGTGTGGCCTGGGCTGCTTAGGGATCTACAGGGAAACAAAGCTGTTTGAGTTATACGCAGCTGGGAAGTAAGGCGCTGTTCATAAGTATGATCGTTTCCCTGCACAGCAGTTAGGGACCGTCTGACAATTCCTATCCACTGCAGTAAACAAAGGGAGATATTCACTGCATACAGTCAGGTTTCTTATAGAAACAGTAGACATTTTTTAATTAAAATATATTGGACATAGATTTCTTTTTCATTAAAGAAAGTAAAAATGGGATTTTAATTTTTTGCCTTTACATGCCCTTTAAAAGTGATTTCTTTAATGACTAAATGAATATATCACAGACAAAGGTCTAATAGTTGCTGAAACTACTTCCGGGGAGCCACATCAGACAAAGCTTTCCCTGCAAGTTTCCAAAGCACAAGATGTTGGTATCATACTTACAAATGTCACTGAGCAGAGTCCGTATCGGTCCTTCCTTAAGGCCACAGCAATTCTCAAATTGATTCAGATACTGCAAGAAAGGGATATCACAGTGTAAAAAGGTTTCTAGAGTCACCAGATTTGAACTCCATGGACACAACTAGGGTCAGACCAGGGGGCAACATCAAGTGCCCTCCTTGCAAACTGAAAGGCCCTTGACGTCTCGACTCCCCCCAACTCAAGCTACTGTGTAGCTTTTACCTCCCTCTTTCTTAACTTTGAAGCTGTGACCAAGGTAGAGGGGATGCCCAGGCAGGGGGAGCGGGCCTGGGCTGGTGGGCCCCATCTCGTTTTTTTTCCCGGGTCCTACCGGTCCAGTCCAACCATGGGCACAGCTGTATCACAGAGAAAACACTAACACCACATGATCTAGACCAGGGATCCCCAACCTTTTGAACCCGTGAGCAACATTCAGAATTAAAAGGAGTTGGGGAGCAATACTAACATGAAAAATGTTCTTGGGGTGCCAAATAAGTCTTGTGATTGGCCATTTGGTTGCCCTTATGTGGATTGTCAATCTAATTGAGACTCTGTTTGGCAGTGAACCTGATTTGTATTCAACCAAAACTTGCCTCCAAGCCTGGAATTAAAAAAAATCAGCACCTGCTTTGAGGCCACTGGGAGCAACATCCAAGGGGTTGGAGAGCAACATGTTGCTCACGAGCTACTGGTTGGGGATCACTGATATAGACCTTTCTGATAAAGCTTACTTAGTTTTAACATTCCCTTTAATGGTAACTGTCAATTTATAATGAGAAATTTGTTTATTAGAGATTTCCTACAAGACTATTTCAGAGTACGACATAGCGGATATTTTAACAACTGGTTGCATGGCATAAAATAATAGAAAACAGGCTGAATTAAGTGCCTTTAATTGAGCAAATTGGGCACAACTCACATCAAAGTGGAGAATCACTAAATTAGTAATGGGGGGGGAATGTAATATTGGTCACTAACACAACAATAATGCAAATAAAGTGAAGAATTCTGACATTGTGAACACTTTGCTCCTCAAACGATAGCTTGCACAGTGTATATAATAAGACTACTTATATGATACCAGTCAGTTGTACTGAAGGAGGTGCTCGGATGAGTAGTGAAACATCTTCAATGAGTCAAGTCAAGTTGTTTTAGAATTGCTTATATTAGATATACTGGATGATCTGGATCAGGGGTCCCCAACCTTTTTTAAAAAAGAGTTGGAGAGCAACACAAGCATGAAAAAGTCCATGGGGATGTCAAATAAGAGCTCTGATTGGCTTTTTGGTAACCCCTATATGGACTGGCAGCCTACAGGAGAGAATGTTTGGCAGGACATCTGTTTTTTATACAACCAAAACTTGCCTCTAAGCCAGTAATTCAAAAATAAGCACCTGCTTTGAGGCCACTGGGAGCAACATCCAAGGGGTTGGAGAGCGACATGTTGCTCGTGAGCTACTGGTTGGGGATCACTGATATAGACCCTTAAAGGGGAAGTCAACCCCCAGGCGCTAACTCCAACTGGATAACTGGATTGTATTTAGTAGCTATCCTTCGGCTATATGCCACGTTCAATTAATATATAAGTTGTTTTAGGTTTTCCAGTTGTTTTTGGTTTATGTGGTTTAACTTTGATTTTGC
Organism: Xenopus borealis; assembly: GCA_024363595.1. NCBI lineage: Eukaryota > Metazoa > Chordata > Amphibia > Anura > Pipidae > Xenopus > Xenopus borealis. The sequence goes on along the minus strand of CM044435.1, from coordinate 128,501,315 downwards.
TGTAGCAAAACCAGAAGATGTGGTTTATATTTCTGAGATTTGGCAGTGATTAAATGCCTTGTACGTTGTATACCTAACTTCTTTTAATCAACATGGAAAATACATTAGGAAAAGTAACATTGAAAAAGGCAAGTGTTTTCGAGTAATTGACATACAATATATTGTTAGCAGGCACAGGTACAAGCCGTGTGTTTGCTTCAGAAAGACTACTATAGTTTATATAAATGTTGTGTAGCCATGGGGCAGCCATTGAGCGAGGAAAAAAGGCACAGGTTACATAGCACACAACAGATAAGCCCTATCAATACAATGGTGTTTTATCTATCGGCTGTGTAACCTGAGCCTTTTCTCCTTTTTCCTGAATGTTTGCCCCATTGCTACACAGCAGCTTGTTTACATAAACTATAGTAGTCTTTCTAAAGCAAACACACCAGTTTTACCAGTGCCAACTAACAGTATATCATATTTTAATTCCTCTGATACACTTTCAGTTTTCGGTGTTACTATGCCAGAGGAGTAGGAGGTACTATAAACTGAGGAATTGGAGCAGGAGTCAAAGGATGTTTGTACTGACTCAACAGCTCTGGTCACTTATGCATACACTTTGTTTCATAGAAAGAAATCCAGTAGCATATAAATAGCCCATATACAAACAAATAAAGGTCAACGTTTCTGGCCCCACTGGACCCTTTATCAAGCCAGTGGGGCCAGAAACGTTGCCTTTTATTTGTTTGTATTTGGGCTAAATAAAATCAGGGAAGATTTTGCAACATTTACAGAGTGCTACTGGATTTCTTTCTCCGATATAACAGTTGACCCAAAAAGCAGGCAAGGGACTTCCAGTCCAGCACTGGAAACCCACATAGCTATACAAGTGGGTAGAGCACTCCTAATTACTACTATACTCTTTGTTCCATGGTAATTCACATGTAGTAGAAAATCCAGCCGCACACTATCAATTGAAGTTTGATATCAGTATCTGTAAAGAAGGGCCCTTCTTTACGGATACTTATGGGCTTAATAAAACACTGATATCAAACTTCAATTGATAGTGTGCGGCTGGAATTTCTACTACAAATATTGTTGACCCTGTTCAAGGGAAGGGTCTTCCAGCTTAAGCACTGGCACGTTTAACCAGTGTTTCACCGGTCGGGTTGAGCACTCCATTATCGTGCAGTACATGGTAATTCACGAACCTTGCGCAGGTCACCCCCCTCACAGTATTCCATAGCCAGAAGGGGGAGGTCATTGGGGGCAAGCTTCTGTAGCCCATCAGGAACTTCACGGGCAGAGACCACATTGGGATGGTTTAACCTAAGAGTGGTGGGAATGAACAGAAACATGTAAGAAACAAGGACAAGGAAACAAGCACAAACTATCATGGATCACAAATGCATGCATGTTTCATATACACAAACAATTGAAAGTGCAGAAATGAAAAGCTAAGGAACGAAAACGATATTGTTTGGAATTAAAGTTCAATGTCTGGAGCAGCAGAGGTTGTCTATCACGGATAAAAATCATACTTGACTGTATGCCTTTAAAACCATTTAAAGGAGCAATTCACCTTGACATGAACTTTAAGCATGATGTCCACAGTAATATATGAAATTTGTTATTTTTAAATCTTACTTTTTCATGATCTGGATTTCCAGGCACCATCTCTCCCGGTTCTTAGGGCTCAGCTCCTGCCGGCACTGCTTTATAGCCACCTGCTCGCCGGTATCCTACAGGGCCAGGCACAGAAAGAAGACAAGAAAGTCAGACTCACGGGTTTGAGTGGCAGAGCTCAATGGATGGGAACAGAGAACATATACACAGGGGTGAGACATACTGCAAGGAGGGACACAAAGAATATGGTGGGAAATCAGCATTAAGACATATATATAAGCACACAGAGAGATAGGCAAGGGTAGGCAACCCGCAGTACTTGTTTATGGTGACATTTTGCACTCACTCACTTTCTGGCATGTTAGGTAAATCATTCACCAAACCATTTAAAAAGAAACAGCATCACAACCAACTTGGAATATTTAGAACAACATTTTTAAAGGGATAGTTCCGTTTACCTTCAGTATGCTTAAGGCGGTGATATTCCTATTTCTTATAGCTTTTTTTGTGGTTTATTTAGCAGCTCCAAAAAGACAAATAAATGGTTCTCCAGAGAAGAGTAAACAGCTCACCAAGTAGATCGTGTGGTCCAGGTGCACCAGCCCCAGAGCGAAAATCCGACTAGGGCTATCCGGCACTCAATATTAAATCAAATTTAATTAGCTAATTAATCAAAATATGAACTCAAAATTAAAAAT
>CM044435.1:128422046-128434805 GCA_024363595.1 Xenopus borealis | reverse complement strand
TTAACATTGATGGCTTTTGATACAGCACATAGAAGGCATAAAGTGAGCTGGCAGGACTTTATGAGGACATGCTCTGACAGTGCTGAGCTTGCAGTGTAAAATAGCTTACTACTTACTAGCAGACAGTCAGGGTTTCTGCAGTGCTAGATATTACCTAAAGCTTTGATTGATCTGAATGTTCCAATAGTCTCAGAAAGTGCTGCATATCTGAATTTGAATGAGCTGTTGGGTTAACGGGGCAAGTTTGGGCACTGCTGAATCCTATTTATTTCTGTGTGACCTCTTTCGTGTGTGTTCCACTGCAGGAGAGTGGGGTGGTATCTCTATTAGAAATATCCACCTCATTGTAAAACCCTTATAGTGCTGTCCACTTTATAATCTGCTGCATAGGTATACCATTAGCAGTTGAGTTTCTTAAAGCTGTGGCATATATTGCTAGTAGCAAAAAGAGGAGGGTGGCATGGAAAGGGTTAATTTAAAGACCAAGTACAAATCAAGACACCGCATTATTCATAGCCCATTTTGGGTGGGGAATTTGGAAGGACTGATATTCTGAATTGTTTATCCAGCTGATGTTAATGCTGGAATGGTCTCTTTAACTGCCATGGAAGTACAGCTCATACAACAAGCCAGATTTCAGCTGTTCTACTTCACCCAGTGGCAATTACCCAAGTTGGGATTCCAGGAATGAGAGTTTTTCTCGATACAGAGCTGACATATATTAATTAAAACAGTTTACAAAGAGAATGGCTTCTGTTATCAGTTCCTTAGTGGAGCTTACAATCTAATTTCACATGCATAGACATGCACGCTGGGCTCAGTTTTATTGGAGGCATAGGCAAAATGTTTTGGAGTGTGGGAGGAAACCTACACAAGCATTGGGAGCAGACAAGTTCTATACACAGGCATTGTACTAGTGAGAATAGACTATAAAACCCCTGGTGCTGCGAGGCAGGTTGTAATTAAACTACAGCTACTTAAAGGAACAGTCACACCAAAAAAAGGAAAGCGCTTTAAAGAAAAGTTTTTTTATGTACAGCTGTTAAGACTGATGTGTTTACGTCAGAAACACTACTATAGTTCATATAAACAAGCTGCTGTGTAGCAATGGTGGAAATTTAAAAAAGGCTATATGGCACAGGATAAGTAATGAATAACAGATAACACCATTATTTTCTACAGAGCTTACCTGCCGTGTAACCTGGGCCTTTTCTCCTTTGAATGGCTGCCCCCATTGCTACACAGCAGCTCATTTATATAAACAATAGTAGTGTTTCTTAAACAAACACATCAGTTTTACCAGTGCAGGGCAACACTGCATTATATTTTTATTACTTTTAAATACACTCATTTTAGGTGTTGCTGTTCCTTTAAAGGGACACTAACCCCAACTATAAAGCTGTCCCACTGCACCCCCTAGCTGTTATCTTGCAAACTGGGATTATTGCGACATTTTGGCGACCTTATTTCTCTGCAATCAAACAATGGGAGGAAGGACAGACTTGTTCAATATTGGGAAATTGTGCCAAATGTTTCCAAGTCTAAATGCAGAAACAAACAACATGGAGCCCAAATGACACAGATGAGCTGGGATTGTCATTGGCGGATTATTTAGCATTTTAATGCTGCCATGGGCCCTTGAGTGTGGGGGGAGGGTAGTTTTTTTGAGCAATATCGCTTTAAGAATACAAATCTGATGTTGCTGGACTACAGCTCCCACCATGTCTTAGCGTTGAGTTAAGGTATGCTGGGATTTGTAGTCTGGCAACAACTGAGTAAAAGTAAAGTTTTTCTGCCCACGACCTTCCACTGCTGGCTTCCTGCTTCTATTTTTATAGGAATGCGCTAACCCCACCCTTTTGTGATGTCATTGGCGGGTCAGTGTGGGCCTATAAATAGAGGGGAGGAGGCGGGTGCGGGCGGACTTAGGTTGGTGCGGGGTGGGTCCAGTCTGGGTCAAGAAAAATCAAACCCACTCATCACTAGTTAGTGTCCCTTTAATTGTACTGTGCTTTGTTCTGGTTTATGAGCTTAAATCCTAGACCAGCCTCTTGATAGAAGACTTTGACCCACTTTCCCTTTCCTTTGTACTTGTCTAATGGAAGTCCAAGATAGACGTGTAAATGCAGCGGGTTTCTAATTCTGCATGCAGAGTCTGCCTTGTACTAAACTACCACAGTCTGCTTCTCATTTCTTTATTATTAATTCATGGCATCCCAAAGCTCTTCCGTCAGACACTAGATCATACCTGCCCTTGATATTACACTATTGGCCTCTTTAATGCGATTTGGGTCAATGAATTGGTATAATGCTTAAAGACCGCTACGGATATTCTTACAATATACGAGCAACATTGTCGTGTTCCTGCTGCATTTATACCTGTAAAACAAAATTTGCACCCATTTCTGACTACACCACAAATAATACATTGTCCCCCAGCTTCTCACTAATGGCTACTTGTAAATATGACTCCGCAGAAGGACTGAAACTCCAGGCTAAGTCAATAACACCTCTATAAAAGCGGGAGACAGCAAGAAGGAAATAGTCACTCATTCCTTATGTTTTTCAGTAGCTGGAGAAAAAGGAACTTTAAAAGAAGCCTCTCTCATTCAGTCAATAATGAGAGCTTTCTATTTGTGAGAAAGTGACCGACACTCGACTCGTTTCGTAATTTAATAGGGGGAACAGTAAACAGAACACGGGGAATTCTGCAATAGCACATACATATAGTTGTTGTGTGATAGGAAAAGCACGCCTGGGGAACCCAGTGCGGTTATTCAGTGCTTGGGTATAGAGAAACTAACTTGTTAGAAAAGGCAGCAGCTAATGTCTTTATATACTCCATAGAAAAACAAAGACACCCTACTGCAGCAGTAAAAGGTCCATTCATCTCAGTCAGGTAGAATTGTATGATCCGTTAGGTATGAGATTTTCAAACTGTGGGGTTCAAGCCTCCCAACATTTGTTTGAGCACCCATAGCTCCTCATAAGTCATAACAGTCACCCAGCTCCAGGGATATGCAAATATATTACCAATAAACCCCAAAACCTAAGTTGACTCCAGGCTACGTTCTCCCATTCAATGCACTGAGAACCCTGAGGCCAAGGTTTGGGAATGTCTTCGCTGCAAGTACAAGTCTATGTCATTCTAGATGGGACTGTTTCTTTAATATGCTCTCCCCACACAGTTCCATTCACTTTGTGTTCTCCCACTGAGCTCATACAAAGGGCTATTATTATACGTCTCTATAAGATTAGAGGAAGCCGGGACATGTCTCATTTTAATTACAAATGGATTGAAAAGCTGCCAAACCACAGGCTGAAACTGGTGTTTCTCCTGCAGGCGCTTTCATCTTTAAGACTCTTGCTCTATGCTACCACTAGCAGGAGGTGAAGGTACCTCTGATACTCAGCTTTGAACCATACACTTAGCACCCCTATTCTTGGAAATCTAACACTCTCACTCCCACTGGGTCCTCTTGCCTGATCTTGAGTGAACCTTTTCCCCCCAGGAGAAGACTTCCAAGAGCCAGAACTAGACTTCCGATCCTGATTTTCATATGGGACACTAGAACACCACAGACATGCTCTTAAAGGATAGGATACAATATGTATCCCTGATACACTTAGAAATCTAGATATTCAGCAACCGGGTTCCCTTTGAAATGGAAACTAAATGGCCACTCCATTTGTTACTTTATAAACACCATGCTGCATTCTGAGGTTATGAAGGTAAAGTGATCAAATATCCCACTGGAAGACAAAATCCCACAGTAGGCTTCGCTGGGCTATGACCCAATTGGAAATGAATAAATGATTCTATCTCACCAGCTGCCCTTATTCTTGCAGGTTGGCAGAGCTGTGTATGGACACTGCACCATGATGTTCTTATTCATTCTGTTTCTTTCTGGTGTTGCATCTTCCAGCAATGAGGTAAGAAGAGCTGACAGAGAACTGGGCAAGAATATCTGACAAAGAATAATGAGTTATTAATTATTTGTGATGTTGATTGAGGATGTGATCTTGCTTTTTGCCAGCTGTTATGTTTGGCTGCAGTGGTATTAGAAGTGGTTCAGGAGAGACACAACTGCACCCCATGATTCTTTACAATGGCATCAGACATGACCTGATATGGTGCTTCAATGGAGTCTGAGCTGGTGGAGTCTGATCTGGTGGCTCACTGGAGTCTGATCTGGTGGCTCACTGGAGTCTGATCTGGTGGCTCACTGGAGTCTGATTTGGTGGCTCACTGGAGTCTGATCTGGTGGCTCACTGGAGTCTGATTTGGTGGCTCACTGGAGTCTGATCTGGTGGCTCACCTCAATTGTATCTGATTTGGTAGCTCAAAGGATTCATAAATTCCCACTGAAAATCTTAGGGGCTTTACAGGGGCCTGAACATTATCCCCTATAACTATGTAACTATGTAACTATGTAACTATGTAACCTGGATTAACCAGCCTCCTGCACAGTTCCTGGTGGTGCACACAGCATAGTGGCAGCATAGATAGAAAAAGAATATGGCGTTTATAGTAGGATTTGCACTCACTTTGTATTGCTATAAATCTTCAGAAAAACACAAAGCTTTAGTGCAGGAATCTATTACTGGGTTCTGCCAGTGGCATAACTAGATGTTACTGGGCCACACAGCAAATTCATTTTAGGGCCCCCACCATATCTAGAGATTGCCCTGTTTTACCAATCAGTGTTGAAATTGTTCATTATTTGAGCCTCATGGGCTCCCCATGCCTACTGGTCGCCCCCTGCAGCTGCAGGGTCTGCTTCCTCTATAGTTACGTCCTTGGGTTCTGCTGTACCAATGCATTGACGCTACACTTGAAATCTGCCATAAACCATGGAATTCTTCTTGCTTGTTTTGTTGACCTATAACTTGTGGTTAGGCCAGTAATGTGCCCAGTTCCTCCTTGGTGCATTCAGTTCCTAATTCAGTTCCTAATTCTAATTCTATAGGGCTCTCATCCGCGTTGGAAGAGAGGAACAAGAAACTATAAATGTGAGTATAACTTCATCCTTCCTATATACATATATATACACACACACATATATATACACACATAAGGTATGGGATCCATTATCCAGAAAGCTCCGAATTACGGAAAGGTTGTTTCCCATAGGCTCCATTACAATCAAATAGTCCAAACTTTAGTACTTGAACTAAACTAAGATATAATTAATCCTTATTGGAAGCAAAACCAGCCTATCGGGGTTATTTGATGTTTACATGATTTTCTAGTAGACTTAAAGACCAGTCACATAAAAATTTTAAATTAGTTTTTAAACTACAAAAAAAAATACACAGAGAAACGTTAAAGTTTAAAACTGCTAAGTCTTTATTAAGAATTAACTTTGCAAAGCTCTGGTTCCGCTTCTCTTCTGAAAAGGTGATCGAGTGATCCATTGTGCGGCACTCGATTTCTCCTCCCTGCCTTCCTTATAGGAGATAGCCAGGGAGGAGAAATCGAGCGCTGCACAATGGATCATCAACCTGTCGCCTTTTCAGAAGAGGAGCAGAAGCGGAGCTTTGGTAAGTTATTTCTTAATAAAGACTTAGTGATTTTAAACGTTAACTTGTCTCTGTGGGGTTCTTTCGTAGTTTACAAACAAATTAAAAAACATTTTTTTATGTGACTGGTCCTTTAAGACATGAAGATTATAGCATTCTGTATAACAGAATCCATACCTGTGTATACATAAAAAAAATAAAAAAAACAACCTCACTGAATACCCATAAAACCCCTATGCTGCAGGGCTGACTATTATCCATTCCGTGTCTCCATACAGCTCTTTGCATGGAGAATTCATCCGGGAGGATCTATAAATTGGGGGATACCTGGCTGCGCCCCGCAGGCAAACGGACCGAGTTCTGCCGCTGCGACAGTGGACTGTCTCGATGCCATAGCGTGCCAGTTACAGGTGAACATGACGGGGGTTCTTTAAGGCGACAGATTTAGAATGACTGGAGAGGAACACACAGAGGCTTTATATTGGCAAATATAGAGGGAATAATGTGCCCCCAATGTTAAATATACAGAAGAGTTCTATGACATAGAAAAGCATTAAGCAGCAGGCCAAAATATTTTCAAGGGGATGTCTACCTTTAGCAAAGCCCTTGCAATATAGTACGATTTTCTAATGAAATTAATTTCCTGCTGCCATATTGTGCATAAGATAGGGGGTCGCCGACCCCCAACCTCCAGAGATATATCAAGTAATGAGTTAAGCGCTTTGTTTGCCTACTACTATAACTGAAATAAGTAATGAATGTTATTTGGCCAGACCTACCATATGGATAGGACATAAAGGTGAACATCCCCTTTAAAGGACAAGGAAAGATAACATTACTGAAAGTGTCAGTTTTGTAGACACCCCCAAGTGAACAAAAATCACTAACTTTTGCCCTGGGATGTCGGCTGGGAGTATATTGCTAGGGAGTTTTCTTCTTCTCCTTGGGGTTCCCTGCATGGTCTTGGGGTAACGGCAAAACACCCCAGGACTCTCCATTTTTTATTAACTGGGGGGGGTTAAACAACTGGCACCCCCGACAAATTTTTGTCTTTCCTTGTCCTTTAAATGAGGCATGAAACGACAAGGTGACATCTAATATCTGTTCATTTCATAATAGAGGGCATGTGGGTTTGGGGGTTATCGAGAAACCTGTTATCCAGAAAGCTCTGAATTATGGAAGGGCCATCTCCTATAGACTGCATCTTAATCAAATCAAAATCTAATTTTTAAAAATGATTTCCTTTTTCTCTGTAATAACAAAACCGTAGCTTGTACTTGATCCCAACTAAGATATAATGAATCCTTATTGGAAGCAAAACCAGCCTATTGGGTTTATTTAAAGGATAAGTAAACCTTAAAAATAACAGAATGTAACATTGATGCAAGCGCTTTTCTAAACACTTTTGCAATGCGCATTCATTATTTAGTTTTTCTTTTCATTCAAAGATATTATGGGATACTGTACTGTTAAAGGACCAGCAACATCACATTTTTTTTAGAATAGCACCCTCGTCAATTTTACACTGGCTTATTTTTAAGGTTTACTTATCCTTTAATGCTGAAATAATTTTTTAGTGTGGTCCTCCAAATTATGGAAAGATTCTCTATTCGAGAAATCCCCAAGTCCCACGCATTGTGCATAACAGGTCCCATCCCTGTATAATGCCCATGACCCAGTGCTTTAGGTGTCACCAGTGATGTCAATAACCACTGATTGTAACTGATGACATCACTAAGTATTACTGATAATGCCGTGTTGTATTGTACACATTTCTGGGCATTGTGTATTATAATGGTGAAGTCTTTATGCATGCGCACATCACCCAGAGACGTGAAACAGCACACATAGGGGGCGCTCGCCTTACTTGTAGAGTAGGTATTTAGCAGCTGGGCAATGGGTAGAAGAACAGGTGGGCACAAGGCTAATTCCACATATTCATTATGTCACGCAGATTGCACTGAACAGAAGTGCTACAATGGCGGACTCTGTCGGCAGGCTGTGTACTCTACCCATTATCTGTGCCGCTGCCCGAACGGGTTTAAAGGGGAGCACTGTGAGACAGGTAGGTAAAGGCCTAGGTTGCTCTGTATAATGATGCTAAGTATCTCTATTCGCAATGAGCAGGCTGCTGTGCATGATGGGGTATCTCCGCACACAGATGATGCACATATCATGGCACCTACAGTAATTATCTCCACCTTGCTCTGCAGACACACAGGAGACATGCTATGAAGGCAATGGCGCCACCTACAGGGGGACAAAGCATGAGACAAAGAGCGGGGCCGTTTGCCTAAACTGGAATTCTGAGTCACTGCGTAGGCACAGATACAACGGGAAACAGGAGGATGCCCTATCACTGGGCCTGGGCAACCACAACTACTGCAGGTAACCTGTTGGGGCTAGTTCTAATTACATCTTCCTTCACTGAGCTTATGGCTGGAGGCCCATGTGGCCATCCAAGGGATTTTATGGCTCCCCATTTTGCAATTCATTTCTGGAGTTCCAGCTGTTTTGCATACAAAGGAGGCGGAGCTTATTTGACCCCCTTTTCTCTCCCCATTATAAATGGTCTTTGTAAGAGATGAAAAAGAATATGAAATATGTGTATACAGAGATGTCGCCAAACGAGCGGATCTCTCCCCGATATGCCCACCTTGAGATGGACGATATCGGCTGATCTGATCGTGGGCCCTAGGGCCCAACGATCGGATCATAGCAGAGGCCATATGGTTGGTCGGATCGCGGAACCGCATCAACGAACAGATGCGGGCGCGATCCGACGGGATTTTTAGTCCCGCCCAATCGACATCTGGCCGACTTTCGGCCAGATATCAATCAGGAAAGCCCGCAGGAGGGCCGCATACACGGGCCGATAAGCTGCCAACTTGGTCTGTCGGCAGCTTTTATTGGCCCATGTATGGCCACCTTTAGATACATTTGTAACAGTTTTAGATGAGATAAGAAGGAAAACTCACAGCTTAAAAGGCAATTCACCTTCATTAGCATAACTGTAATAACACATAAAAACCATAGAAATGTGTTCAAACTTTCATAACCTGCCAAATTTTGTAAGATGGACATTAAGGGATGTGGCCACAAAAATGGGCATGGTTAGAACATTTTCCCCCCTTTGTCCCTCTTTTTGTTTCCAAAATGTTGGGAGTTATGGGCAGTTACATATTGGTGTTTCTTTCCTTTAGGAATCCAGATGGGGATTCAATGCCCTGGTGCCATATCTATAAAGATGGAAAGTACAAATGGGAATACTGCTCTCTCAGCGCTTGCAGTGCCTGTAAGTACCACAGGAGGGTGTTGTCACACACATGGGTATTTATTCTATTACTGATCACAGCCACAAGGATTGCAAATACACAAAATGTGAGGGGAGTGGCCTGGGTTTCTTATAGGAATGGTGGGGGCAGGTCAGACTTTGCAGGAAGGATACTGGGGGAAAAAATTGCGTGCCCTCCATCAGCCTAGACCCATTCTCTCTGCCGTGCGATGTGATGCAGTGCAACAGCATGTGCACGGCAAGGGGGGATGTTAGTTTGGAAGTTTGATGGGCCCCCTGTGACTGCTATGAGGGCCCTTGTTGCTGCAGCCCTGGTGGGCCCCCAATGCTCCAGTCTGACCCTGGGTGGGGGCTTCTTATTTGGAAGCCCGGTGGGCCCTGGACCCCCTAGTCTGACGCTGATCCGACAATTAGGGTTGCCAACTTTTCTTGAAAAAAAATACCGGCCTTCCTATATATTTATCTTTTTTTCCTATTAATAACATTGAATTCAACCATCTAAAATACCGGCCAGGCTGGTAAAATACCGGCCAGGTGGCAACCTTACCGATAATTCAGCATTAACATTTTGCCAGTGTTCAGGGGTACTTTAAAGGTACCCTATAAACATCTCAATCCTGTCCGACCGATGAGGTGATCAATATCCAAGGCTTTTGCCGATACTGATTGCCTCGTCTCCCAAAATACATGCATGGAATATCTTATTGAACTTCTTTTCATACAATAATATCAATAAGTGTATGGCCACCTTTAAATGTTGCAACCATCTGAACTGCTTAGTGGCCGGCTCTTCCCCATGTAGATATGTAGGCAGTGTCAGAGTAGATCATGTTTTCATGTACACAAGCTAATAAATAAAGCATAGGTGTACCTCTCTAAATGGGGATCAGAAGCAGTGACCAGGGAAGGGAAACCATGAAACCCAACAATAGTAATTCAATATGGTATTGGCTGTCTTATATTGAGTGTTGCTTTACTGCTCCCTAGTGATAGGACTATGGAACTGCAGAAATGAGTACAAATCCTTTGTACAGTGGGGGCTGTTTTAAACTAATGCTGGCCAAACACTGGCAGATAAAGCTGCCGATATCGGTCGTTTAGACCAATTTGACAGCTTATCTGCCCATGTATGGGGGCTTCCAAAGGGTCTTCCCGACCGATATCTGGACACGATATCGATCGGGAAGGTTGGATTTTTTTTCCGACAGACCCGTCGGAAGTCCATTGCGCTAGTCGTAATCCAATCGATGTAGACCGGCCAGTTGTGGCATATTGGAGAAAGATCCACTTGTTTGGCGATGTCGCTAAACGAGTGGATCTTTGCATCTGTGGCCAGCTTTAGGCCATTAGCAAAATCAGGGTCTGTCAAAGAAAGAAAAAAATGGGTACCCTTGCAATGCAGCCACCCCATCGGAGAGGGGGAAACATAGCTAATAATATAACTCTCACCTGCAGCCATATCTTGTTATTCTGGACGTGGAACAACATACCGAGGGAATCACAACGTCGCCATGTCTGGGGCAGCCTGTTTGCACTGGGACTCGCCTTTAGTGCGTCATAAAACATACACAGCCTGGAAAAGCCAAGCGCGTAGTTTGGGAATGGGGAGCCACAACTACTGCAGGTGAGTGCGCTGTATGGCTGGTTCCTTTAAGACTGGCCCTGCATTAGAGCATCAGCTTTTTGGGCTTCATCAGCCCTGAACTGTGCCTCTATTAGTGTCCCAGCTCTTCTTCCTCTACTATACCTTTATTACAGTGAAAATATGTCTCCTTTTAATGTTCCTATATTAGAGTGCCAGCTCCTCTCCCTGTATTGTGCCTTTATTAGTGTGCCAGCTCTCCTTTCTGTATTGTGCCTGGGGTAATGTGTCAGCTCTTCTCTTTTCATCGAACCTGTTTTATAGTGTCAGCTCTTCTGTTGCTTACAGGAACCCAGATAACGATAGTCGTCCCTGGTGTCACATCATGAAAGGTTCAGAGACAGCCTGGGAATTCTGCGATGTCCCCAAATGCTGTGAGTGACTCTGAGAGCATCAGAGAAGGGGTTATTAAATGGATTATGTCATTATTTTTATGATGTAGTTTTTATTTCTAAATGACACTGTTTACACTGCAAATCATTCACTCCACAATATAAAATTTCATCCATGAACTAGCAAGTGTATTTTTTTAGTTGTAATATTGGTGTGTAGGTAGGGTTGCCACCTGGCCGGTATTTTTGATGGTTGATCCCAATGTTATTAATAGGAAAAAATTATAAATATATAGGAAGGCCGGTATTTTTTTGAAGAAAAGGTGTCAACCCTATGTGTAGGTGCATCTCAGGTCATTTTGCCTGGTCATGTGCTTTCAAAAAGAACCAGCATTTTAGGATGGAACTGCTTTCTGGCAGGCTGTTGTTTCTCCTACTCAATGGAACAGAATGGAACATGGGTTTTTACTATTGAGTTCTTAGATCTACCAGGCAGCTGTTATCTTGTGTTAGGGAGCTGTTATCTGGTTACCTTCCCATTGTTCTTTTATTAGGCTGCTGGGGGGGTGATATCACTCAAACTTGCAGTACAGGAGTAAAGAGTGACTGAAGTTTATCAGAGAACAAGCCACATGACTAGGTGCAGCTGGGAAACTGACAATATGTCTAGCTCCATGTCAGATTTCAAAATTAAATATAAAAAATCTGTTTGCTCTTTTGAGAAATGGATTGCAGTGCAGAATCCTGTTTGAACAGCACTATTAACTGATGCATTTTGACCATGACAGTATCCCTTTAATATGGTGCCTGTTGTAGGAATGATTAAAAACTGCTTCTCTTTCTAACTTGCAGCTACTTGTGGTACCCGCTTGTCTTCGGTGTCTCAGTTCAAGATAAGAGGGGGCAGAGGGGCACAAATCACATCCCACCCATGGCAAGCGGCCATCTTTTATGTTTCAAGGCGCTTTGCGGGGGAACATTTCCTGTGCGGAGGAACACTCATACACAGCTGCTGGGTGCTCAGTGCTGCTCACTGCTTTAATGAGATGTAAGTGTTTACAGGCAGAGTTTAACAAAAATTAGTTTATTACAGCATGTAATATGTGCCAGTCATGTGATGTGCGTCAGGTACTCCCCCTCACAAATGTGGATCAGGGGAAGACATTGGCCTTCTCTAGTATGTCTAAGACCTTCGGGGTCAGTGATCCAGTATCACTGCCTTACAATGTGGTACCAACAGTGTTGGAATGGACCTCCTAGGGTCCATCACATGTCCATTGCTCACTATAACAATTATAAGATATGGTGGTAACATGGCTAAGAAGGTCGAGCTGATGGCTATGGTCCTACCAGGGCCTTGATGTTAGAAAACTGTATGACAAGGGTACCCAACCACTGGGCCGTGGCTCACTACCAGGCGGCGGACATACCTGAACTGGTCCTCCAAGCCAACTCTGCGATGCTGTGACGCTGACGCACTGAATTTTACACTGGGATGTCCAAATTTGACACGTGGCCACCGAAATTTGACGATAGCATGTCCGAATTTGACATGGTGTGCGCAGTTGACAACCATGCAAAAATTTCTGCCTTTATACCAGTAACCGGGGCAAAAAAGGTTGGGGACCACTGCTGTATGTTACACGTGGTGGTGCTGGAACCCAGTAACTGCTCACTTACAGTAGGACAGTGCCATTTTGTATGACTTCAAAGCTCTTGTGTTTCTGTGTACTGTTACATTTTGTAATACTTTTGATGACCCCCTTTTCTGAACCCCCCCAGCTCAAGAGCACCACAACTGCGAGTAATACTTGGTAGAACCATGCAGACTGAGCCAGGCAAAGAGGAGCAGAAATTCACTGTGGATGAACTGTATCTCCATCCTGATTTTGATACCAACACCTTTGATAATGACATTGGTAAACAGGGGAGAAGGGATGCCACATTTCATCACTTTCCCACAGCAT
>CM044435.1:128142106-128157689 GCA_024363595.1 Xenopus borealis | reverse complement strand
CTATCTATCTATCTATCTATCTATCTATCTATCTATCTATTTATCCCTATCTATCTGTCTATATTTCTGTCTGTCTGTCTATCAATGAATCATCTATCTATATCTATCTCTCTTTATCTATCATCGATCTCTATATATCTGTTGAATGTCTCTGTTAAGTGCACCACTTTTATTCTTCTACAGAACTTCATTCACATTTTTTAAACATTACCATAACAAATAATCTTAATTTGTGGCCCTGCTGGAGTTTAGTGGTAAGAGAGTTGGGCTAAGGGTATGTCCAAAACTGAGCATAACTACTGTGGACTAAATTGCCCTGCTTTTAAAATTCAGATGTTACACGTGTGACATGTTCTTCACATTGCACTTCCTATTCTTTCATGGCTAGCCCCTGTCTATTCCTATTTGAAGGGTAACTCTGTCCAAAATCTGTGTAAATCTGATACAATATCTATTTATTACAAAGTTTTTTGTAAATGAGATTGCTATAAAAATCATTATCTAACTGGTGTCTGGCTGTTTATATTCTCTGCACTGGGGGTCCTGATTCTATTTGATTTAGCGGAGAACTGACTCCTGCTTTATTATTTTCGACTGCCAATGTCTGTGTTTGGCAGGTTTTGCTCAGGCTCTTTTTCTTTCCTCCTCACATGACAGAAGGGAAACACAGCGTTGCACATTGCGGCCCTGGCAGGTCAGGAAGACGTGGTGGGGGAACTTGTTAATCACGGGGCCAACGTTAACAGTCAGTCCCAGGTAAGGTGGCTTTTTCAATAGTAGGCACTGATTAAATTAACAGTCGTCAATCATTTGAATTTATCTATGAAGAGAATATTGACTAAAACTAAATGGGAATTCCAATTGTGATATGTGATGGCTCTTTATTGTGTTCCTTCCCCAAACACAGAAAGGCTTCACCCCCCTGTACATGGCAGCTCAGGAGAACCATCTTCCTGTGGTAAAGTTTCTGCTGGAGAATGGAGCCAATCAAAACCTGGCTACAGAGGTCAGTCATGTGACTCATTATTATGTATACATCGCTACACTCTTCCCTCATTTCCGTACAAGTACGGGACCTGTTATCCTGAATGCTCAAGACCTGGAGTTTTACAGATAACAGATCTTTCTGTAATTTGGAACGGCATGCCCTAATTCTACTAGAAAATCATATAAACACAACACGCTGGTTTATCTCCCTATAAGGATTAAAGGGGACGTTAACCCTCCCGGAATTAAACCCCTCCCCTCTGGCCTTCCCCCCCCCCCCCCCCGGGCTATTGCCGCTAACATGTTAATTACCCCAAAGTCCAGGTCCCCTGCAGGCAAGTTCACGGGTGCCATCTTGCCCCACAACGTCTTGTTCCTTGATCCGGCAGCGTTTGGAGGCGCATGCGCAGTAGGACGCATTTGCCGGCTGGTACTACTGCGCATGCCCGATTTTCACGAAGTTTCCGAAAAAGGAAATCGGAAAACTTTGTGATGTTCGGGCCCATGCGCAGTAGTACCAGCCGGCAAATGCGTCCTTCTGCGCATGCGGCCTCGGATCAAGGAAGAATACAGTGCGGGACAAGATGGCACCCGTGATCCTGCCTAGAGGGGACCTGGACTTTAGGGTAATTAACAGGTTAGGGGCATCAGCCCGAGGGAGGGGTTTTAGCGCTGGAGGGGTTTGACCTCCCCTTTAATAATATTTTAGTTGGGATCAAGCAAAAGTTATTCTTTTACTATTACAGAGAAAAGGGAAACCATTTAAAAAAATTTTGGATAAAAGGGAGTCTATGGGAGATGGCTTTTCTGTAATTCGGAGCTTTCTTTATAATGGGTTTCCGGACAATGAACCCCATACCTGAACTATGTAGTTTAATTTCCTGTATAGTTTACATACAATAAGGGGCTGATTTATCTATGTCTGAATTTGAGATTTGGCCACGAATCAAAAAAAAAAATTTTTCTTGCCCTACAACTCGTAAATTTGAATTATAGTGTCAAAAACATGAATGTTTGGTATTTATTTAAGCACATTGGAAACTTGGTGTTGTGTTTGGTAGCCGAGGATGATGAGAGTATAACAGTGCTTTATGCAGGTTCATGCAGCCATTGCATAACAGCAGTAAGTCTTACTTTCAGGCCATTTGTATAAACACCACACTTGGAACATCTAAAAGCTTGAACGTTTATATGTCGAAGCAAATGGGCATTGCCCAAAGCAACATTTGAGCCATTTTTACAAGTTTTCTTTTTAATTTTTCATGTTTTTTTGAAATATACTTTGATTTTAAAATGTGTACCGTTTTTATAAGAAACCTGACTGTATGCAGTGAAATTCTCCCTTCATGTAGTGCTTCTGGCAGGGAAACAATCACTTATGAACAGCAGGGGGAGCCCATGCCTTACTTACCAGCCATGCAGAACTCAAGCAGACCATACTGAGCATGTGCAGTGCCAGTGTCAGGCAAAGATGTATAACAAAGTTACAAGATGACAGCCCCCTGTGGCCAACTTTGAAAGCATAAATCATTTGTTTCATTAGGCTTGTGGAGCAGTAAGTTCATGTTTATGTTTAGTATACAAAATACAGCATTTCTACCCTTATTCTATTTTACACTTTCCTTGCCCTTTAAGTTTATTCAAATTAGAAAAAAAAATTCACAACTTAAAGTTTTGATAAATAGGCCTCTAAGTAGTCATACAAACTATTCTTGTGATCTCGATTGGCAAGGGCGTAGCAAGAACACATTGGGCCCCCAGAAAAGTTTTCATAGGTAGTGATGGGCTAATTTTTTCTGCCTTGTTTCGCCCATAGACTTACGTTGAGTGTCAAAAAAAGAAAGACACGTGTAAAATAAAATGGCTGTGCCATTTCACCCACAGCGAATTTTTGGCAAAGTGAAACTGATCAAATTGGCCCATCCCTACTCATAGGCACTCCTGCTCGCTTCTGCCCATAGCCTCCCTACACCACTTTGTGTTCAGTCAATTTAAAGAAGTGTGGAGGGGGATTTGTACACTATAGAAGAAACCAACCGCAGGGTCTGCTTCCAACCCCCCTGCCCCGCCGAGGGCGCCGCTGGTGCGCCTGCCTGAAAAGCGCAATGTGCATGCCTGCCCGACAGACGCAGCTTGAAAGGTGCCGGGCAAGCGCCTGCACCAATGGCGCTGCTCACAGCACCTAACGAAAGCTTTTTTCTTTTACACACTTGGGGTTAAAGTTTGATTGGGAGAGGGGTCTGGCCGAGCGGGAGCCCATTAAGGGTCTGGGCCCACCGGGTTTTTCCCCTGTGTCTCGCCGGGCCAGTCCGATAATGCTTTTCGTATGAGATTGTTGCTATGCAAAGGTATAAGTCCTATACTACAGATACTAAGTATAGACATGAGTAAAACATTATTGGATGTAATAGCTAAACATTGGGGGCTGCTTACTAAGACCCTGGATGCTAGAACACCAAGGGGCACAAAACAACCCCTCTTTTGCTCATTTAAAATGCGGCAAAAAGATCCAAAGCCACAAGAGGTTGAAGTTTAAGCCCTGACACCGTGAAAAGACCCTAGGCCACAAAAAGAGCCAAAGTCCTGAAGCTGCGAAAAGACCGGAAGTTGAAGTCCTAAAGCCACAAGTTCAGTTCTAGTGAACACCAGTGTGTGTGTTTTTTATATTTTACTAAACCCATAGCCACCAATGTATTATTTTAATACTCTATAGGCCCCTGCCATCAATGTTTTTTTTTTATATTCTCTTGGGCCCTATGTTTCTTTTTAATTTTTTACGGGGGATCCCTGGCACCAATGTTTTTTAAAAAAACGTTTATGGGGGCCTTGGTGCCAATTATTTTTGACTTATATTTATAAGAGCCAAAGCCACAAAAAGGAGCCAAAGGTGAAGTCCCGAAGCCGCAAGTTCAGTTCTACTGAACACCAATGTGGTTTTTTTTTTTTACATTTTTTATTTATTAAACCCATAGCCATCAATGTATTATTTTAATACTCTATAGGTCCCTTCTATCAATGTTTTTCCCTGGTGATCCCTGGTGCCAAAAAAAACTTTTATGTGGGGCCCTGCTGCCAGTGTTATTTTTAACATATGAAGGGCCCTCACCATCAATTATTTTTAAAATAATGTTTAAAACAAAACTGATGGGGGACCCAGGGGCGATTCAGCCATGAGGCAAGGTGAGTACCTTGCCTCAGGCCGCAGCTCCACAGAAGTTACCAGCGGTGGCAAATAACCGCTCCTGGAAACTTTAAGAGCCGAATTTCCAGTTATTAAACCGGAAATTTGGCTTTTCTAGTGCAGAGAGCGATATTTCGCATTCTACGCTAGAGATGCGCCCCCCACTAGACCCCCGTCGGTGACCTTAAGGTAAGCACGACGGGCGGATGGGGGCTGCATTGCACCTGGGGGGACCTGATGCAATTGTTTTTTTTTTTAAACTTTTATGGGGGCCATATTAACATATATTCAGACACCAAATAACAGTGCCCTACCATAGACATATTCGGGGAAAAACATTTTTTGGAATGATATAACCACAATTTCTGCTCAGATGGATCTGCTGGCTTGCCCTGTAAACAAATAAAAAGGCATAGGCAGTGGGATATTCTTGTGTATGAGGGAGGAGCATAATTAAAATCATTTTCTACAAAGTTCATACTATTCCTGGGCCAGTTCCATGTACAAAACCCCTGAGCACATGGCAGTAGTGTAACTGTGCTGGAACTCATGACGAGATAAATACTGTTCCAATGCCACATACAGTACAGTTATGGGACCCGCTATCCAGAAACCCATTATCAAGATAGCTCCAAATTACAGAAAAGCCATCTGCCGTAGACTTAATTTTATCCAAATAATCCAGATTTTTAATAATTAATTTTTTTCTCTGTAATAAAAAAAAAAGTTCCTCATACTTGATCCAAAATGAAAAATAACCCTTCTTGGAAGCAAAAGATTATTGGGGTTATTTAATGTTTACATGATTTTCTAGTAGACTTAAGGTATAAAGATCCAAGTTACAGAAAGACCCATTATCCATAGAACCGAAGATCCCAAGCATTCTGAACAACAGGTCCCATACCTGTGTAATGCCCCCAGAACTCATGATCAGAGCCAGACCAAATAATAAGGGCGCCCAAGGCTGCCCAAAATCTCGCTTCCAACACCCCCCTCCCTGAGCATGTTTGTTTAAAGGCACCATCTGCTGGACCCAACTGACTCCTCATTCATCACTGCTCATGTTAATTCCCCAACTGTGGTCCATGCAGAGGGCCCTCTAAATTGCTCCCCTTCAAGTTGTGTCCTAGGAACCTGCCTATCCCTCCCGAGTTCAGTGCTCATTTCAGATCAGATTTCAGAATAACCCCAGAACACACAGCAGGATCATGCGGCACCAGCTTTATATATAATACGTCTACCCTGTTTTTTTAGGCACATTCGGATATAGCGATGGACAAAGTTTATAAATTCGCTGGCATCTCGTTTTGGATGTGGGCATCTGTTTCTGGGTGCCAGAGCACATTGCCAGCGTCGGAAAAAAAACTGAATGCCGGTGTCCAAAAACGGACACTGGCAATGTGCACCAGCGTCCAAAAATGGACGCCTGCGTAAAAAAACGAGACGCTGGCGCAATTCGCAGATTTTTCAGCAACTCAAAATTCCCCACTTTCGCCCATCACTATTCAGAGATGCTTAGCCTCCCAAAGCATTAAGATCAGCCACGAGACATTAGAGTGATGTTACTCATTCTTGTGACTCTCTCCGAACCTGTCTAACAATCCATACACATACTTAGTTCCATCCTAAAGTGCTGGCTCTTTCTGAAAGCACATGACCAGGTAAAATGCCCTGAGATGCACCTACACACCAATATTACAGCTAAATAAAATACACTTGTTGGATAAGGAATGGCATTTTATATGGTAGAGTGAATTTTTTGCAGTGTAATTTAGAAATTAAATCTACACCATAGAAATCATGAGAGAATCCCTTTAAAACTGTCAAGCCTAGTTAACTGCTCTTCCACACAACCACATTTTTCTTATTATTTGAGAAATGTAAAATAAAGTATGTAGGTCACATGAAGCCATTTTCGTTGGCACCTTGCTGCTTGTTTATAATTGCTGGGATACAGATGGAGCAAACTCTACCTGGATATTTGCACTGGATGTTTTGTATGTTAATCACTGATGTGATTGATGCTATATTATGCCTTATTCTACTATGTTAACCATGTGATTTTAAAACAAAGTTCATTCTATCTGTATAGCCCCTTTAAATTGAGTCATTGGTTGAGGGATATACCATTTGGTTACCCTATGTGATTCAGTAATAACAGTCAAGGGCCGTGTCTTAAAGTGATACGGACACTAAAAAAATCAATGTTAACATATGAATGTACATTAAATGTTACCTACAGGTCATGTTGCTAATTTTTTGCTGAGAGGTTTGTTTTTGTATATAATTGTTAGTTGAAGTTCCTAAGCCTGACTCTCTGACACTCTGACTTTGCCAACCTGACTGTCCCATCTCAGCCTGTTAGTTACAGTTTCTAATGCTAACGGACTCCTGCTGCACAAATATGGCAGCCCCCTCATACAGGAACATGGGGGATCAGACAGGTAATGTAAAAGCATCATGCAAATACTTTATGGCAAAGTTAGAAGTAGCTTTCAAAGCCAATATTATAATAGATGTAAAAAAGCGTTAATGTCAGGTGTCAGTATGTCTTTAAAGAGCAAGGACTAGGACTCTGCACTCAACCTTCTTGCCTTGGTTAGTAAGGACATGCCTTATGTATGCTATGCAGTTTTGGGTACCAGTCTATAAAAAAGTGTAGGCGTGCACAAGTGATGCCCTCGCCTAACATTGACCCAAACCAAAACATTGTACCACCTTTACCTATATAATCGTAACTGACCCACCAATCGTTGACATTACTGGGGGGGGACTGAATGGGCAAAGTCTATAAATGAAAGTGGCTGACAAATATAAGTCAGGAGGCGGTACACTGGAGGGGGCTGGGCAACATGTCACCAGTGAGAAAACCCTGGACACAATTACAACCACCACCAACCCAAGAAAAATGGCACAATTGTCCCTAACCTGCCTGACACCATCAGGTCCCATAGGATGAGGTATATTTCAGTAATTTGACCATATTTTAAGTCAGTAAAAAAGCATTTAAAGAGAAATTCAAAGTAGAGGTCATGAAAGAAAGAAGCAGAGTAAGAAATGGTAGGGAGCAAGGAATGCTGGGCAATCCACAGGTGGGTGTTGTTCCTATATTGCCTATTGGGCTGTGTTGGTTTTGCTTAAATAATCATATCGAAATATGTGTACATTAGAAAATTGTGATTGTGAGAAGGGTGGGCAGTAAATGGACGTGGGGCAAAAAGACTCATAACATTGGATACTTGGCAAAGAGTTAATAGGAGAGCAGAAATAGAGAGTTCTAGGAAAATAAGAGCAGAAAAGAACAGAGAAAAGATCATTCAAAAATAGGAATGGATAGAAGCACATAGGAACAGAAATATTATAAAAGGAAGAAAAACACAAGCACTAGAGGAGGAGAGTGATAGGATATATATTATTTATATATTAATATTTTGTTATTTTATATAATGATTGCTTTAATATTTTAAAAAACATTATATTATTGATTACTTTATGAATAATCATAGTATAATCTAACAGTTTATATATTGCATATACATATAGATGTATATACTGCATGCATGATACATATACATACAAAATAGAATATAGAAAACACAAAACTAAGAATTCATGTAAAAAAATAATAATCTTTATTCATATAAAATTGGGGTTATGCAACTGTTTCTATCCTTTCCTGATATGCGTAATTCTTGAACAGTCTTTTCTGCGCAGATTCGGGGTGTTGGTCTACGTGATAGACTGACGAATTATAGAGAGGTCTTGATTGATTCCGCAAATGGTGAATTTCTTTGTTACAGCCTTAAGTGCTCTGTTCAGTATGCCTGCACATGAAATTTGGACATGAAAATAAACATCAAAATAAACAGTCACATAGTACATTTATTTTATGATATGGGCCCTGCCATACAGAAATCAAAATAATATGAATTAACCAGAACTCCTCTGTTCCACTACACCCCCAAAGTACCTGGTTATTTCTGGATGTCGACAGCTTCTGGCTCCTCTGCTGACTTCTCTGTTTTCTTCTTTTTAATCTTTATGCGATATGCCGTTATAAAGAAAAATACTGCTCCCATCACTGCCATTACTGGTATAATTGTCATAGCAATCTGCATCCTCCTCAGATTACTGCCATAAGGCATGATCTCCATTAATTTTTCAGAGACCTGGCAGAAATAAGATTACACTGCAGATTAGGTGCAAACATTATTCACTAGACCCTACAATAGAAAGGACAAGAGACTCTACTTACCTTCATAATATATATTGAAGGCCCAATAATTCCGAACAGCTTTGTAAAAAACAGCTCCATAATTGCTTCTGTCTGACGTAGTTTTGGACTCACTAAGTCCTGGAGAGAGAAAAGGGTTCGGATCATCTACCAGTGATTATTGGGGATAAATAGTTTGCAGGTAAAATATAGTACAGTAAAGTTTACACTACCAGTTTAATGTTAATCATCGGGACTTGGCATATAGCTTCAAATACTCCAGCGATTGCAATGAAAGTCTAGAAAAATGGAAGAGTAAGAAAAATTGTCAATTAACATAATTTCATTTTTTATAAATGGCAGAATGGTCAAACACAGGAGAAATCCATGTGCATTATTATATATTAGTGCCACTAAATCTGCAGCCACACAGAACAGACTGATAATACTCACATAGGAAATGGCAAAGTTGGTATTTGTGAAGATGATAAAGAACATTAAGATGGGGGCAGAGATTATGAGCCCTAAACTACACAATACTGCATCTGTTTCAGGTCTGCTCTTCTTGTAACACTTGCTGAATTCCGTGCCAATAATAAGACCGATTAGATTTGTTGCACAAGTGATGACTCCATAGAACATGCTAGGAAAACAAATTGCATATAAGTAAAGGGCCAGAAAGAAAAGAGAACATATACCAGAGCCAATTTTTGGCAAATTAGCAAGAACCAAATGCATAAAACTGGAAGCCTTTATTTAACTTTCATATTAACCTCAGTTATCTGTTTTTAATGTATAGAAAATATGTTACTGCTACATCCTTGTATATAATGAAAATGATGCCCATAGACTCCAATGGGTGAAAAGTATCTTGCATCAAAAAATTTTTTGTTGTACATAGACTTCAATGCATTTCAGGAAAGGAAGTCAGATTAGCCTATCACTACTTGTATAATCCCTGGCCTAACCCACTGGTCATTTTTAAGTTATTTTGCCTGTTTAGAAAATCTGCATGGTACTTCTCATAAAGGTATCTTACATGAATCTTAGACATATATCATAATGCACTGCAACTTTACAAGTTATTGGTCAATAATCTAGGCCAAATCTCCAGGTTTTCTGGGGTAAATGCAGTGGCATAACTACCAGGGGTGCGGTGGGTGCTATTGCACCAGGGTCCCCATCCCCTTGTGGCCCATTGGAGCCACAAAAATGGTTATGGCAGGCAATTATCTAGGGGGAGATTATATATCACACATGCCATCAACACTCGAGCATGTGATTTATAGAGTTAAAGGGGAAGGAAGCCCCCAGGTGCTAAATCAAGCCCCCCCCCAGTAGGCCCCCTCCCTCCTACCCCAGGCCTACCCCTCCCCTGGGCTATTGCCCCTAAGTCCCTACTTACCCCATCAAGCAGGTCCCCTCCAGTGATGTTCTAAGGGTCCATCTTCTCTTACGGATTCTTCCTGGAGCTGAAAGCGATGAACTGTGCATGGGCAGTAGGACGCCGCTACTACTGCGCATGCGCCGAAAGTTCATGGAGTTCACTGATTGAACTCCGTGAACTTTCGGGGCATGCGCAGTAGTACCGGCATCCTACTGTGCATGCACAACCTATCACTGTCAGCTCCAGGAAGAATACGTCAGAAGAGAAGATGGCCCCTTAGAACATCACTGGAGGGGACCTGCTTGATGGGGTAAGTAGGGACTTTGGGGCAATAGTCCGGGGGGGAGAAGTAGGTGGAGGGTTTGAGTTAGCGCCAGAGGGGTTTCATTCCCCTTTAAGGGCCCCACAGGGGGGCCCAGGTGCCCATCCTGTGCCGGGGCCCACCAGGGAGTAGTTACACCACTGGGTTAAGGGAAAAAAGTTACATATTTACACAGGGCTCCTTTACCTTTACTAGAAACCTGATAGGTGGGCCATAAGTGTTGGAAATACTGTAGGTAATGAAATACACATTAAAACATTTTACTTTACTTAAATAAACTTTACTTAAATAGAGCAGAACTTACTTGTCGTCATATTTGCAGCCGGTGGTCAAACAACGGGCCTTGATATCTAGCTCTTTGCGGGTTTGTTGAAATAAGTTCTTGTCCCATGAATCGTTTGCTCCATTTACAAAAGCATAGCAGAGTACTCCAACTATGAAGATGAGAAAGCTCCTACTGAAAGAGGAGAGATCAAGTTAGTGACCAATGGTTTTTTTCCCCATTATGAGTTATTTACCTCACGTTAAAGGACCCATATGAATAACAACAATCAGCGTTGCAAAATATGTTGGTGCTATATAAATACATGTTAATAATATTAACAGCTATTTCTATCAAGTTTTGATTTTTTTTTTTTTTATGTGACACTTACTTGGTCAGCAATTGCTTTAGGTCAGAAAATCTCGAACAGTCT
The DNA here is from genome assembly GCA_024363595.1 of Xenopus borealis. Classification (NCBI taxonomy): domain Eukaryota; kingdom Metazoa; phylum Chordata; class Amphibia; order Anura; family Pipidae; genus Xenopus; species Xenopus borealis. Next base: position 128,146,904 of record CM044435.1, on the reverse strand, counting down.
AATTCAAAATCGTCACTTTCATATTCCTCTTTGTCCATGTCTTCAGTGTCCTTCATGATTATTATGGCCAGCACCAACCCTAACGTGCCAAATGCTGGAGTTATCTGTATTAGAATCAAAATATTTGTTATTAAACACTCACAATCCATTTCAGCCACTACAATAACAAAAGTATCCCTGGGCCGTACCATAAAGATGGTTGTAGAGTTGCTTTCTCAGCTTATATTTAACTATGTACTGCCATTAAATGAGACAGTCCTTAAGGGGTGCCATGTTTCTATTTTGTTTCAGAGGCTTTAGTAGTTAAATAAACTTTATTGCCCAGGATGAGTAACAATTTTCCATTTAGTTGTGCTATAATATTCCTACTATACATATTAATTGAATAGTTGACTCTGAGACCCAAAAATGCTACTTTTTTTTGTTTTACTTACCCATAGTGCATAACGCCAGTGTTCAGACGCCAATTCAAGTACTGGTGTTCCAAGGACGCGAGCAAATATACTGTAATAGAAGGACAGCAAACGATACAGGCATTAGTATCTTGTGTATTTTGTAATCATTATCAGTGGATTAGGTAATGACCTAACATGCATCCATAGAGGAGACTTTAGGAATTTGGTGGTAAAATGAGTTTGAAACATATAAACACCTAGTGGCAGATTTACGAAATTCCTGTGAATGATTAGAAATTCGATCGAATTTTAAAAAAAGATTCGAATTTTCAAAAAGGTTTTCTGGCCACTTCAACCATCGAATTTTAAAAATTTGATCGAATCGAATAAAAATCTATTTGACTATTCGATGGCCGTATTACTTGCCCTTTAAATTTTTATTCGAATGCCTAGTTCGCCAGATTAAACCTACCGAATTGCTGTATAAACCTTTTTTAGATCGAATAAAATAATGGTTAAAATCGTTCGATTTTTTTTATCTATCGATCGAATAATTTTTATTCGATCGTCTGATCTATCGAATTGCGTTAAAACCCTTTGAATTCAAATATTGAATTTGAAGGGTTAAAATTCTATAAAAATTCGATGGCCGAATTCGAGGGTTTTTTAACCCTCGAATTCGACCCTTAGTAAATCTGCCCCCTAATATCAGCTATGATCTAGTACTTACCAGAAAAATGCCTTACAGCAGGTATAACAACCTAGCACACGTGTCCTGTCCTCAGGGTTAAAAAGATCGGCAATCACTAAAGGAACCGTAGCTAAGCAGCTTTCCGCCATTGAAGACACAAGTAGTCGTGCAGACACGAAGAGCCAGAACCCCTAGAGTTGGGAAAGATATAAACAAATTGAGCACTTTATTAAGAGTCACACTGAATAACCAGATTCAGACTTATGCAAATAAGTTCAGTGAAGTCAATTCTATCTAAACCTACATCATCTAACTCTGCTCCTCAATGGCTCAGTCAGGGGAGATTCTGACTCCCCCATGCTTAAAGGAGAATTCAACCTGTTAGAAAAAAAACCTGTACCCCCCCACCCCCAGCCTAATTGCTCCCCCTGAGAAATGCCCCAAACATTTTACTTATTCTGTCCTCTGGTTTTACGGGCGCCATCTTCTTTCTTTGTCAATATTTGGAAGCAGAGCGGAGATTCGGCACATGCGCAGTTGGAGTAATTTTTCGGTTCCGAACAACTGGGCATCCACTGAAAGTCACGCAAATTTCCAAAAATATTCTTGACTTTCGGCACATGTACAGGTGTTTGGGTTTCTTTCTAACAGGTTGAATTCAACCTGTGGGGGGAAAAACCCATAACCCCCCGGGGAGATGCCCTATATTCCATACTTACATTTTTCCAGTGGAGTTGTACACAGCCATCTTGCGCGATCTCTGTAAGCTGACTGGGAGATCGGAAATCTCTGTGTAATTTGACCATGCGCAGTTGCTCAAACCGGCAAACTGCTCCAACTGCGCATGTGCAGAAATGCCAATCTCCCAGTTAGCTTACAGAAATCGCGGAAGATGGCTGCGTGTAACTCCGTTGGAAGAATCTGCAGTGAGGGGTAAGCATGGAGTATGGGGCATCTCCCCGGAGGGGTAGTTAGCCTTGAAGGAGGGGGGGTCTACCTTGTGGTGGGGGTACGGGTTTTTTCCCCCACAGGTTGAATTCTCCTTTAAGGCAGCAGACTTTATGTATTTTCTCCTGAAACTTAATTGTGGAGAAAGTGCAACTGCACTCTGAACTAAAAAAGCTGAAGCCGGTTGTAAGGGGAAGATTTGTCAAAATAATGTTAAAAGGGGAGAAAACATTTGTAAAATTTACAGAGAGTAAAGTAGGTTGAAGGAATAATTACCTGCTGGGGAATAAACGTGCATCCGAAGGATAAAAAGGAATAGAAGAATAGTCCAAAGCACAATACCATCTTACGATTATAGCTAGACATGGCACAGGTTAGAAACGGTGAAAGGATCACTTGCATGCATAGAAATACTGTTGGGAGAAAAACAATATTATGAGAGAAGATAGTGACAGATAGTCTGTAAAAACTCACATGTAACTGTAGGCTGGCAGAGTTGACAGATGCATAAATGTGGGTTACATGACCGATTCACATTCGGATATTATGGGGGTTATGCTATATAAGCTCAAAGTTTCCTACAATCAGGGTTGGACTGGGCCAGTAGGAAACCTGGAGCCCCGGACCCCCAGATTGATGCTGGTTACAGTTATAATGGCCTATAGCAACCAATCATAAAGTAGCATTTGATGGTCATCTGGGCAAAAAAATCTCCTTTTATTACATATTTTAATACATATTTTGATTTAAAAAGAAAACACAGAGAGTCGCCTTATAGACAGACATACAGAATAAAATGAAAAGTTTTGTCATACCAAAAATTGCTAATGGCTTTGTCAATTCCATGTACTGATAGTCTTTTTTTATAGTTGGTAGAAGAGCTAGAAAATGAGACAAAAAGAAGACCATTTTAATACAGATGCTCAGGACCATTACATAACATCCCCATTACCTATCCTCCCACTCTAACTTCAGAAGGGACATTTCACTAGTGTAGAAGGTTTTATGGTGCTCACCTGTATTATATATTAAACACATAACTCAAAGCAAAAGGACCACTCCAAGCACACCAGTCCTCTAGGCCAGTGATCCCCAACCAGTAGCTCGCGAGCAACATGTTGCTGTCCAACCCCTTGGATGTTGCTTCCAGTGGTCTCAAAGCAGGTGCTTATTTTTGAATTACTGGCTTAGAGGCATGGCGTCGGGCGTGGGTTCCCTGCAGTGTATGCAATAAACCTGTTTCCCTTTTTGTCGGAGTGCCGTCCCCTACTTTGATGTCGATGTTTATTATATATTAATGCTAAGAAAATGGGATGTTTGTTTATAAAATTGTCCTCCATGAGAGCAAATAACTCTTCCTACAGGCAGCCTTTTGCTACCCTGGGAAAATGGCATCCTTATGGCCTTGTCTTATGGTAGAACTACCCCTCAATATGCTTTATGAATGAAACCAGATAGATCTACAAGTTAATGAAAAACCTATGTCTTACAAATAGTGAAGAGTGAATTTTCTCATCAGGCATGGATTTGCGGCAAAATTCCGCATTTCACCATGTGCCATGTCCCCCCCCCCCCCCCCCCCCCGCAAAACTGCGACAAAAAAGTTGCTGCAAGAATAAAAACCCCCATTTCATCTAGACAAAAAATTTGGAGGGAGAAAAAAAAGTCGTGTGTCAAAAAAAAAAACAATTTGTCGCCTATTGACTTTAATGCATTATGCAAGTTTTCACACTGACAAATTCGCTCATCACTACTTGCAAACTAAAATTATTGTAGTCGCTGATTATAGAAATGTAGCATGAATATGATAACCTTATACACAGTGATTATGGAGCTATTGGGGGCTTATGATATCCTTAGATTTTATAGTGGGGGGTACATTACCCAGTAAGCGTATACACAGTAACTGGACAGTGAGTACTAAACCCGATTAAGTCTTATACAGACACATCACACACACTGAGCACTAACTTGGTTAAACTGCTTACCCGCAAACATATTCTGGTCCCAAAAATAAACAAAGTGTAGGTAGCCATATAATCCGACTATCATGACGGCACGGTTATAGGAGATTTCACCGGGAGCGGTCTTCTCTTCACTCTGCTCATCTTTGTCCTCTTCAGTTATTACATTGCTTTCTATGTCTCTCTCTTCAGAACTTTGTTGTGACTTTTCAGAATGTTGAAATATGTTGAAAAAGTTGAATATAAAGGTAAAGAAGCTGAAAATACTGCAATGACAAGACAGATAATATTATTGTCACACAATAAATCCTGAATATCTTGCAAAATGTTAACCTTCTAAACGGTGCGTACGGATATCATCAGTTGATAGTTATGTCATTTATTTCACATATAATAATATAGCCCACCATTGTAATAGATGAGGTTATTAGAAGTTCCATGATCTGGGTAAAACCATTAAATGATCACAGAGTTCCTCAGTGACTTATAATATTCTTCTGTTTTACAATGAGGGTACATTATTCAATCGTGCTGTATGTTGTTTATATTGTGCATTATATATATAGCAGACGAATAGAAAGCACAATCAAAGGTATTTTAGACATCTGGGTGCCAGTCAAAATTCCAAAAGTGTAAACTCCAAGAATAGCAAAAACAGCAACAAAAAAAATGTAACTAAAGTAGGTTTATTAAATCCAACGTTTCGGTTCTATACTTGAACCTTCATCAGGGAATTAAGAGATTTGCATGCATTATATTTATATATTTATATTTATATATATATATATATATATATATAT
>CM044435.1:128120515-128137821 GCA_024363595.1 Xenopus borealis | reverse complement strand
AAAAAATTCGAATTTCTAAGTAATTTCGGGCTACTTTGATTATCGAATAGGCCAAAATTAAATTCGAATAGAAAAAATTAGTAATTCGAAAAAATAGTAATTCAAATGATTTTGCTCAAAATAGAAGAAATGAATTTCCGGTTTGATAACCAGAAATTCAGCTCTTAATATTACCAGGAACAGCTGTTGTAACAGCCTCAGCACCCTTTATGACATCATTGTAATGTCAGACTATTATGATGTCACAATGGAAGCAGTTAAAAGGTCGTTCACCTTACAGGGGTCCTAAGCTAACTTAGTATGGTATAGAATGGTAATTTCAACAACTTTCTCAAAATGTTTTTTATAGTTTTTTTAATTAGTTGCATTTTTCTTCCCAGCTTTTAAATGGGGGTCATTGACCCCATCACTGTAAAACTAATACATCAGTATTGCTACATTATATTACGTATCTTTCTGTTCAGGCCCTCTCCTTTTCATATTCCAGTCCCCTAACCAAAGCAGTGCATGGTTACTAAAAAAACCCAATATGCTCGGAATTCAATAAAAAAAAAAAAGACCAATCAAAATTTATTAGAAAATTAAATTTTCTTAAATTCGGGTGAATAGGATTGGCCTGTAAACTTGAATGGAATTTGAATCAAAATCAAATCGAATTCAATTTGTTTTTTCACCATAATATATATATATATATATATATATATATATACATATATAAATAGTTCCAGCTGTGTTGCACTCCAATCAAGCATTCTCTTCATGCCTGGATGCTGTCACTTATATATTATAGATAATAGTTCCCCAAGATTGATGCTTTCCAGGTGACATTGACAATAAATTTTCTTTTCTAACTGCATTATAAAGTCCTGGAGTGGGGAACTATATATATATGCATATATATTTCCTGCTCAGGCTGCTGAAGAAGTCGTAGAGTGGGTGCTGATCATCTGTACACTATATATATGTATACATATATTTATTTTTTGTCCCTTAGTATCCGCACTCCGAACAGCTAAACTTCAGGGGTGATGTCACAATGGAAGCAGTTAAAAGGTCGTTCACCTTACAGGGGTCCTAAGCTAACTTTTAGTATGTTATAGAATGGTCATTTCAAGCAAATTTCTCAAAATGTTTTTTATAGTTCTTTTAATTACTTGCATTTTTCTTTCCAGCTTTCAAATAGGGGTCACTGACCCCATCACTGTAAGACTAATACATCAGTATTGCTACTTTATATTACGTATCTTTCTGTTCAGGCCCTCTCCTTTTCATATTCCAGTCCCCTAACCAAAGCAGTGCATGGTTACTAAAAACCCCAATACGCTCGGAATTCAATAAAAAAAAAAAAAAACGACCAATCGAAATTTATTAGAAAATGTAATTTTCTTAAATTCGGGTGAATAGGATTGGCCTGTAAATTTGAATGGAATTTGAATCAAAATCAAATCGAATTTAATTTGTTTTTTCACCAAAATAACTTTTTTTTTTTTAAAGTCCAAACAGCTCGAAATTGATTATAGGAGGTCCCCCATGGCCTAAAACACCAATATGGCAGGTTTTAGATGCTGAATAGTCTAATTTGAATTCTTAAAGGGATAGCACATGATAAATGAAAAAAAATGTAATTTTACATTTTTTTCTAAATTCTAATTGAGTTTGGGCTATTCCCTAGTTGAAGTACACTATAATAAACTCAAAATTCAAATTCTGAATTTTCAATTCGACCCTTGATGAGTCTGCCCCTAAAAATAAACTAAAAGGTGAATAACCCTTTTAAAGGGGAACAATCACTAAAATGTAATATTAACTTCAATAACCCTTTTAAAGGGGAACAATTACGAAAATCTAATATTAACTTCATCTTAGTGAAATGAGAAAAATGTCCAAATCTATTGTGATTACTGCAAATGAATAGTCCCATTCCCAGTTAGGAAACATACACAGCATTATGAATGGCAAGATTACAAAGCAAAGCGAGGAATAGATCTTTGTCTTACCCACAAGCCATCTTGTGTCTTGCAGTATTCGCAGCTAAGGTGTAAATGATCTGTTACTGACTAGCTGTGTTAAACAACCTCAGCGCCCTTTAAGACATCGTTGTGATTTCATACTGCTATGATGTCATATGGAAGCAGTTGAAGCATAAAGTGAAATTTTGAAAACAATGACCTATCCTATACCACAAGCGAAGTGTTTTTTACTTATATTGCCCTGCTTCTAATTGGTTAGAAATGTGGCTGTTCCGCACATTGCACTTCCTACTCTTTCATGACTAGCCTTTTAATAAGCGCCTGTCTATTCCTATTTGAAGGGAAACTCCTTCCAAAATCTTTGTTTTTTTTTTTTTTGCAGTGTAAATCTGAGACAATAAAATATGAGTCTATGCATTACTTTTATACTCAGGACATTACAAGGAAATGTTTAGAAATACAGAGCATGTCACCTTTGGCCAGCTCCAAATCAAATCTACATTTCTAAAACCCAGTATAGACGGTATATAGTGGATAATGTGCCCCCTACTGTAATTTATAAAGATATTAAAAGTCACCGAGGAGTTATGTGACCGCGACCTCGTGCTTTTATACAGGTCACATAACTCCGAGGCGACTTCTGATATCTTTATAAATTTCAGTAGGGGGGTACATTATGCATTATAATCTACAGTGAAATGTCGGGAGGGGGGTCGGCGTCCATTAGGGGCGTCAGATTTGTCTGCACCGGCGTCAAATTCAGATGCACATTGCCGAATTCGGACACGTGGCGTCACATTTGGACATTTGCAAACTGGTAGTAGACTGATCAAAAAACGAATCTCTGATTGGTCGCAATGTTGCGGCTATGTTTGTGAATGAGTCTTGCCTTGCAGGGTAGAATCTAATTTTTTTTGCTGGGTATATGCAAATTGACCTGAGTATGAAAGTGGAAGATTAATGGGCTCAAAGCAATCATAGAGATTAAAGAACACTGCAAACAAGTGCCCAGTTCAGCAGTCACTAAACGAATTACCCTGATTCTTTTTATCTCTCCAGACCAGCATTTCTCTCATGATTAGGGTTACCACCTTTTCTTGAAAAAAAATACAGGCCTTCCTGTATATTTATCTTTTTTTCCTATTAATAACATTGGGATCAACCATCAAAAATACCAACCAGGCCGGTAAAATACCGGCCAGGTGGCAACCCATCATGTTCGTTTATTTGTTTTCCAAGGATATACATCTCTACACATGTTTTTCATGTCACACTATTTTGTACTAATGTTAAAGGGATACTGTCAGAAACGCTCCCTATGGAGGCCAGAGGGGGTCGTGGCTGGGGGCCCTCCTGCAAGTGAGTACTGTACTCTAGTGACCAGAAACCTTTGGCAGGTTGGGTGCAGGTCACAGTTGGGAAGTTCCCTCGCCACTGATGTTAATGAATTTCTCCTCAGCTCCAAACAGCGCGAAAAAGGATGCGCTTGCGTCAATTCCGTGCAGAGCACGTGTAGAGCACTAACGTATTGTGCAGCGCTGTAAAATAAATGTGTTTATACAAAAAACTTGCAAGAACTACATACATAGAACATACAGAGTTACATACATAACAACCAGTACCAGTACAAAAGGTGAGGAAATCCCTGTGCAAAAGATCTTATAATCTAAAGGGGAAGGGAATGAGACACAAGGTGCAGGAGTGGACAAGATCAGAAATAAGTAGGTGAGAGATGTAGCATATGGTATTGTGTTTGGTAGTTAAGCAGAGTTGAGTGTAGGCTTCTCTAGTGTGTTTTAAGAGAACTTTAGAAAGCAGAAAGGTTGGGAGATAGTCGAATAGACCACGGCAAAGAATTCCAGAGGAGGGCTACAGCCCTTGCAAAGTCTTAAATGCAAGCGCATGAGGAGGTAAGGAAAGGAGAGTTAAGGAGCAGGTCAGTAGAAGAGCTTAGTAAGCATTTGCATGAGTATCTAGAGATGAGTTCAGAGTAGTAGGGTGGGGATGAGTTATGAAGTGCTTTGAATGTCGGGGTCATTGTGGACTACAGGGGTAACAGTCTCTGGCGGGAAAGGCCAATTACTAGAGAGTTACAGTAGTCTAGATGCAATATGATGAGAGAGTGAATAAAACATGTGGCTGTATCTTTGGTTTTAGTATTTTGGATATGCTCCATACATGAAAGTAACATGATTTCATAAGTGAATATGAGGACTGAAGGACAGGGTAGAATCTAGGATAACCCCAAGGGCTGTGGAGATGGAGTGATCATGGGTGTCCAAGGAAGGGGGCAAGAGTGGGCAGTTGCCTGACCCTGATTTTTCCAGCTAGTTCCAAGAAATTGTTTTTGAATTTAATTCCCAACAACACATTACACTTCCCTCCCCAAGGCAAGCATTGATTAGTTTACCTTATGCATTGTCTTCTGGGCTGTTACTGGTTTTAGTTGGAGGAAAGAGAACCATTCAAATGAATTTAAGGTAGCATTGTGACATCCAAGATGAGATAGCGGACAGGCAGGAGGAGAACTGCGTTAAGAGCTCTGGATTGAGATCAGGAGAGAGAGAAAGATCTGAGTATCATCAGCGTAGAGGTGGTATTGGAATGCATTCTATGACACGTTACCCATCTCTCTTTGGACTTGTTCTTTCTTCTATGATTTAATATCTCATCTACAGTATTAGTACTGATCCAATCCATTGTTTGTATGTCTCCCAATGCACAGGATGGCTTCACTCCACTGGCTGTAGCTCTGCAGCAGGGCCACGAGAATGTGGTTGCTTACCTAATCAGTTTTGGGATGAAAGGGAAAGTACGACTCCCGGCGCTGCATATTGCGGCTCGAAATGACGACACACGGACGGCTGCTGTTCTTCTGCAAAATGACCCCAATGCAGATGTGCTATCAAAGGTCAGGGGATGTGGTCACTTTTATGCCCCTTTTTTCTTAAGAAAATGTATTGAGTTGTGCGCTTGTTGTATTGATAGATCTGTTTCTACTGTGGCCATGGTATCAAGTAGTTGTATCAATACAATCAGGGCCGCTCTGGCCATGAGGCAAGGTGAGAATCTCGCCTCAGGCGGCACGGAGTGGCCAATAACCGGGGGTGGCAAAAAGCCACCTCTGGTAACTTTTAAGAGCCAAATTTCCGTTTTATAAAACAGAAATTCGTCCATTCTAGTGCAGTGAGGGCAATACCACTCACTGCAGTAGCGATGCGGCCCCTCCTCAATCCACTCCTACGCTAAAAGTTGGAATGCCGGAGCAGGTGGGGGGCGTCAGCCCCTGGAGCACCCCTGAATACAATGTTGTTGAATTTCTGAATTACTGCCACAGGTACAATCACTGAGAGACCTGAAGCCTTCTAGATGTTGGTGGGTTAGCTGCAACTCCCAGCACAGCCTAACAACTAACATCTGAACTAGCACAATTGTGGTGACTGGTATCAGTCTGTAATTGTGATACAACCAGTGATATTTTACTCTTGTTTATAGCTGGGTTGTGACATTGTGTGATTGTGTTACAGACAGGATTCACGCCCCTGCACATTGCCGCCCACTACGAGAATCTTAATGTTGCGCAGCTACTGCTGAATCGAGGAGCAAACGTTAACTTCACTCCTCAGGTAAGAAAGCATAGACTGATCTATCTGCCCCTCTTACTTACCTCTAACCCCACTACAAATGAAAAACAGGCAAGGGACCTGTTATCCAGAATGCACGGGACCTGTGGTTTTCCAGGTTAGGAGTTGTTTCAATAATTTGCATTTTCCTAACTTAAGTCTACTAAAAAATTATTTAGATATTAAATAAACCCAATAGGATTTTTGTGCCTCCAATAAGCATGAATTATATCTTAGTTGGGATCAAGTACAAGGTACTGTTTTATAATAATAATAATTTTTAAAGATGCCAATTATTTGATTAAAATGGAGTCTATGGCAGACGCCTTCCTGTAATTTGGAACTTTATGAATAACGGGTTTCTGGTTAACATATCCCATACCGTATGTTGGTCTCTTCTCCCTTAGACATGAAATATTGTTCCATATTGAATTCTTTGAATAAGACATATAACATGGTTTATCTCATGAGCACCAATATAAGTCTAGGTGAACATTTAGAGATGATTAAGATCTCTTGTGCTTTCTTGTTTTACACTTGTCTCTTTCCCATGTGATTTCCATTTATTAAATTGCATATGATCTTCCATTCCAAGTTTCATTACTTCTCCCACCTAAATTCCCTTACACACTCAGACCCTCTTTTCCACCCACCCACTGCTGTCCCCCCACTGAACCATGCATATGAAAGTACTATGGATGAGCAGCTACCATGACCTTGCCAAGAGCGCTACAATGCTCTTGGGGATCCAAGCCATCATAGACGCTATTAGGGCCAAATGTTTTGGTGATGTGTGGGTCAGGGTTTTCCTGACCTGAACCCGTCCCTAACCTGCCCTTCTTCAGCCCGCATCCACACTTCTGAGTTCCTTTTATAGACCCACGCTGACCTGCCCCGCTGATGTTGACACAAAAGGGGCAATCGCGGCTATAAAGCTGGAAGCCGGCATTTGGCCTTGGCCACCTGAGAAGAGCAGTGCGAGTCTGACCCGAACCTGCCTGACCCACAGGTCCCACGGGTATCGTCCCGGCCTGCAAATGACTAATGTCTGTGTATTCATGCATGTCTCTGGCTCTACACCATTCCCACAGCTGGATCTAGAGTCTTATATAATTCCCAGTCATGGCAGTAATGAAACAGTGTGGGGCATATATTTTTGACTTGCTATATATAGAAAATGTATATGCCTCTGCAAGGAGACCGTCTCCAAATCATTAGTCTACCTAGAATGCTCTTTGGTCATAACAAAATTTAGGGGTACAATTTGGATTTGCAAACACAAGTGGAACACCCCCACCCAGTCATCCGGCCAGTCAGAATTCCTCCACCTGTGTGAGAGACTGGGTGGTATGTGGTCCGGCCCACTTTGAACCCTGGAGACTAATCCCTCGAAGGGAGATGACCTGCAGAGACCCACTGCTCAGTGTAGTGGTTCTGGGTCACTCCAATGTATTTTTCCAGTGTTGCATGGAGAATTACGTCCTACCTCCTGAGGACACAACAAAAAACTGAAAGTGGCTCCGCCTGCTGGGGGGTATAGCCGGCAGGAGAGGAGCTTTTACTTCTATTACTGTTGTGTCCTGCCTCCTAGTGGTACCAGCTATACCCCACTGTTCCTGTGTCCCCCAAGCTGACACTGGAGAAATTATGTATTTCTGTCATCCCACTTCTTTCCTAATACAGTATTATAAATGTCACTTTCCCATTGTGTACTCGTTTTTTTCCCCTAAAACCCTTTTTTGTTAATCCAGTTACACTCTCAAATGTTCAATTGCATCACTTCTGCTTATCCTAGTTTATCTGTATGAATTGTGACCTTTCATAAATGTTGTTTTCTCCCTCTACACAGAATGGCATCAGTGCACTCCATATAGCCTCCCGGCGTGGTAACGTTATCATGGTGAGACTGTTATTGGACCGTGGTGCTCAAATAGACGCGTGCACTAAGGTAAGGTTATTGCTGAAGCATGTGGCAGCAGCTGCCTGCATTTGAGTGCATTGTAGGTACTGTGCTCAGATATATAATGTTTTAGGGTACTCTTTAGTAACATAACAAATTCTTCATTGTAGGACGAGCTGACCCCTCTACACTGTGCTGTACGAAATGGACATGTCAGAATCTCAGAGATTCTGCTGGATCACGGGGCCCCAATTCAGGCAAAGACCAAGGTACACCAAGAAATATAGTCATAGTTGGCATTCAATCTGAATTTAAGAAAGGTAGATGTAAGCTCCTTGAAACTTTACTCTATATAGACCTGATTTCTGTATGGTTCAATATTCAGTCCTATTTTCCTTATGTTGGGTTTATGTAAATATATTCCCCATTATTTCAGAATGGTTTGTCCCCAATCCACATGGCTTCCCAGGGGGATCACCTGGATTGTGTCCGACTCCTGCTCCAGTACCAGGCACATATTGATGACATGACACTGGATCACCTAACTCCACTGCATGTGGCTGCTCACTGTGGACATCACCGAGTGGCTAAACTCCTGTTGGACAAGGGAGCCAAGCCAAATGCAAGAGCCTTGGTATGATGAAAACCAGTGATTAAAAAAAAAATGACACCTAATTGACAATGTGTATCTATTTCCTCTAAATGATTACCCTGTTGACTACAGGTCCCTGCAATAATTTTCCTTTTTTTGAAAGCCAGTCTATGACTTCCTTCCTATAATCTCGTGTATTGTACTTTTTTTCTCTCCAAATCTTCTCTCTCTCCGGCTTTTCTGCACCCCCCTCCCTATATAGAATGGCTTCACTCCCCTGCACATTGCCTGTAAGAAAAGTCACATTAGAGTCATGGACCTTCTCCTGAAATCTGGAGCCTCTATTGATGCAGTAACAGAGGTCAGAAAACCTACCTTGATGTTATCAGTTACTTGCTTTTCTCTCTTCCCTTTAGATCTTCCAATTTACTCTTGCTTCTACTTTTATGGCTTTAGGTATTTTTTTTACTGTTTGTACTTATGACTTCTTTCATCTGCTCTTTCAGGTGTCTGTTTTCTTAATTGTTTTAGCATCAATATGTGAATGGGTCTCGTGTCTTTTTCTCTCTACAGTCCGGTCTCACCCCTCTCCACGTTGCCTCATTCATGGGCCATCTACCCATTGTGAAAACATTGCTTCAGAAAGGAGCGTCTCCTAATGTCTTCAGTGTGGTGAGAAAGCATCTGATCAAACATATTATTATTTCTTTACAATATTGCAAACAAAAAACGTTAATAACACAGCATTTTTATCCAAAGCTACTTTTCAACAAGGTATACAGGTACGGAACATTTTATCCACAATGAGTGGAGCAATAACTCTTGGCAACCAAACAGTGATTTGGAGTTTTTTTTTCAGCCTCCTGCAGGTAGAACAATGAAAGTGAATATCTGACGAAGTGCAAATTTGCCCAGTGTTTATAAATGACCCTGTCTTTATATTGAATACAAAGTAGAATAATAATGCAACTTTTATCTGGTACTTTTATATTATCTGGATTGCTCCTGCTAGGGAACGCTGGACCCTTCTTATATAGGAAGAATCCAAATCCTACATTTTAACCCTAAATAGAGCTGTAATATGCCAATTTTTTTTATTGTCCAGCCATCTAAAGCAGAATCCATTCTAGTAACAGGAAATAACCATAAAGGGGGGTTTCACCTTTAAATTAGCTTTTAGAATAATGTAGAGTGAAAATTGGTTTTCATTTTTTATTATGTGCCATTTCAAATTATTGAGCTTTTTATTCAGCAGCTCTCCAGTTTGCAAGTTTAGCAATCTGGTTGCTAGGGTTCAAATACCCTAGCAGCCATGCATTGATTTGAATAAGAGACTAGAACATTAGTAGGAGAGGCCTGACTATAAACATCAGTAATAAAAAGTAGCAATAACAATGCATTTGTAGTCCTTCAGAGAATTTGTTTTTAGAAAGCTGGAAAGAGTCACGGGCAAATAATAAAAAAAAAACATAAAAAAGAAAACATGCCAGTTCAAAAGTTGCTTAGAATTTGCCATTCTATAACATATTTAGAACCTAACTTAAAGGTGGACCACCTATTTGAATGAGGGGAAAAAAAAGGCTTGCATATGCACTATTTTGCATGTCTTGTAAGAAATTAATTTATTTGTCGATACAATGAGGTGGTAACATAACCTGATCCAGATTGTGTTGCTGTGTTACAGAAAGTGGAAACCCCCCTTCACATGGCAGCGAGAGCAGCTCATACGGATGTTGCCGAATTTTTAATCCAAAACAAAGCAAAGGTCAATGCAAGAGCAAAGGTGAGATGGCAGTTAGGGGGCGCTAAAGTGAGGGATAAAACAATCTAAGTGGCACAGCTTTTAGAGAACCAGCCTCATGTAGACAGGATGATAATGACTGACATTTTTGAGCATATATTTTATATTATTAATTATTAATATTAGCATTAATGGTGAAGAGAAACTAGGTTTGAAATATAATAGGCTTGGCTCATTGTCACACCCTTTTGAAATAAATAATAACAAAAGTGAGATAAAGGTGATACCTTTATTGGCATACAAGTTTTCAGAACATTTTAGTTCCTCTGAAAGCTATGATTATCTTATTTAGCCAATAAAGGTATCATCTTTCCACCACTTTTGTTATTTTTTTTTATTTCAAAAGGGTTGCCCTGTAACATTTTGACTGACTAACACGGTACAACTTTACTTTACACACCTATGTCCCAGACACATAGTGAAGTTAGGTAAACCTAAAAAATGAATATGGCTAAACTCCAAAAATCTTTAGACATATTTGTTTCTAGGCTTGTTTCTAGGCTTTAGTTCTCCTTTAATGCATTTGCTAGTGTCAAGGTTAGTTTTCCTCATTAGCCTGCACCATTCTTTTACTCTTTCTGCTTTTTTTCCATCGCAGGATGACCAGACACCTCTTCACTGTGCTGCCCGCTCCGGTCACTTCGAAATGGTGCGGTTGCTGCTTGCTAATGGAGCTCACCCTGATCCCCCAACTACAGCAGGTCACACACCTCTGCACCTCACTGCCCGTGGGGGCCACACTCAGACAGCAGAGCTCCTCTTGGATAACCAAGCAGCACACACCTCCATGACCAAGGTGCAACTTCCCCAACATTCCCAACCTTTTGAATGAGCACTAAGGGGTGTGCTTTTGCTTCCCTTGGTGCTTTATCTCTCTCTTTTTCAATTACCCCATATGCCTTTATTTCATTATGATGCCCTCTGCACCTTCTTAGTGGCAGTAATAAGGGCACAGACTGTAACCTGGAACCTTCTCATTCTTTCCTTGCAGTAATGCTCTTCTTACTTACATTCTCTCTCTCTCTCTCTGTTCTCAGAAAGGATTCACTCCTCTCCACGTGGCTGCCAAATATGGAAAAATTCCAATTGCTGAAATCCTGCTGGAGAGAGGGGCTCATCCCAGCAGTGCTGGCAAGGTGACTTTCTGCACTGCATGCTTGTGGCGTTTCCCACACTGTAAAGTCACCACAATATCACATTTACTTCTATCCCACTAGAATTCCTATTTCAGGACAATTAGCCTAACAGCACTGCTTGCTTCTGCCTCACTTTATCCAGCCTCAGTGTTGCTGCCTGTTCAGAAAATGTTACCCCTCAAGACAAATATATGCAGAATTACTCAGAGCACTTTTGCGAACACTTTTGCAATTTACCCTACTTTTGTTCTAGTTTTCAAAACATCAGAAGTTTTTTTTATAGCGCTAATATAATGAATTTGAAACAACAGCACCACCTGCTGCTCACTTCAGCCAACTGCTGCAGTCTGCTAAAAATGACGAAATGTCTTGTGAAGTTGCTCTGCTTAAAACTGACCAGGGAAACTGGTCCCAGCAACATCACTAAAATGTTTCTTATTCCCTCCCCACCCCTAATTTGCATATGCAAATTAGGGTTCGGATTCGGTTCAGCTGGGCAGAAGGATTCAGCCAAATGCTGCTGAAAAAGGCTGAATCCTGGACGAATCCCGGATCCTAGTTCGCGGTTAAGTTGACTTTTAGTATCTATAGAATGCAGTTTTATAATTGGTCTTCATTTTTTTTTTTTTTAGAGTTTTAGGGTTGCCACCTTTTCTTAAAAAAAAATACTGGCCTTCCTATATATTTATCTTTTTTTCCTATTAATAGCATTGGAATCAACCCTCAAAAATACCGGTCAGGCCGGTAAAAAAAACGGCCAGGTGGCAACCCTAGGTCTTATTCACTTATTGTGCTATCCAGATATTGCACCAGCCCACTTTAAATCTCTCACACTCATTTCTCTGCTAGATTTCCCTCTGTCAGAGCACTGGCAACAGAGGTGTTGTGGGATCTGGGCCGTCCTAAAGTTTTTCTGAGGGGGGGGGGCGGCATGTGCTTGTTACACCCCTGTTGGCACCTGTAATGTTTATACTGCTGTTTATCATAACATTCACTCCTGTTCCGTTGCTAGCTTTTCCCCTCTCAGAACTCTGAAGCCTGCGTGACTGCTTGTTTCCTGATTCGGAATATTGACGGCTATGCTGCTGCTTCTTTATCGTGTCGGAACATTGAAGCCTGTGCTATTGCTTGTTCCCCGTGTCTGAACATTGAAGCCCGTGTTACTGCTTGTTTCCCGCGTGTTGGAACACTGACGTCTATGCAACTGCTTGTTTCCTGTGTTGGAATAATGATCCTGTGCAACTGCTTGTTTCCCATGTCAGAGTATTAAAGCGTGTGCCAGTGTATGTTTCCCGAGTTGGAATTTCGAAGCCTGCGCTTCTGCTTTCCCCATCTGTTGGAACAGGAAGCTTTTGCTACTGCCGTTTTCTGCGCTATGTGCATGCAACTGCGTGCTGCTTGTCAGAAGTGTAAGAATATGCACCGTGTGTAAATGCATGTGTTGCATGCAATAGCATTAACACTGCATGCAACTCCCTTGTTTCCTCTGCAACTGCACCATTGTCTTTTGTCACATTGTGCCTTTAGCCATACCATTCTGCCATTGTTCTATGTGGGTATATATATATATATATATATATTTAGTGAAACCTCACTTGTACATAGCCTGAGTTTAGGTTCTCTCACCAATATTGTGGTCCCACCAATAAATAATGCATATTGTATTTCTCTGATTTTACATTTTCCTCAGTTTTACATCCTTTTTTTCTGGTCCCCTGATAAACATAACACAGGGGTCCATATGAATAAGAAGTACAGGTATGGGACCTATTATCCAGAATGCTCGGGACCTGGGGTTTGCTGGATAATGGATCTTTCTGTAATTTGGATCTTCATACCTTAAGTCTACTAGAAAATCATGTAAACATTAGTTAAACCCAATAGGCTGTTTTCGCTTCCAGTAAGGATTAATTATATCTTAGTTGGGATCAAGTACAAGCTACTGTTTTATTATTACAGAGAAAAAGGAAATAATTTTTAAGAATTTGGATTATTTCATTATAATGGAGTCTATGGAAGATGGCCATTCCGTAATTTGGAGCTTTCTGGATAACTGGTTTCCGGATAAGGGATCCCATACCTGTACAATATTGCTAACCATGGCTGAGCCATCAGCAATGTAGTTATTCAATCGTAGGCGCCTTATGTATATGCATAAGTACAACTGGACAGAAAATTTTATGTGCACCTAAGGAGCTTTAGGTGAAAGGTATCATTTACATGAAATAGATATGAACTATACACCTCATACATTAAACATGCCATGTTTTTTGCTGTATGTCTTTTCTTCCATGAATTTCTCTTGTCACTGTACTTTGCAATCTGCCATATTGTACACACTGTCACTCTTCACTTGTCACCATCTGCAGGGCTATATATATATATATATATATATATATATATATATATATATATATACTGTATATATATACACACATACATATACTAAAACAGATAGGAATTCCGTTTATTGCCTGAGCTGCCTCAATATTTGCCCAAAAAGTTTAATGAATCTGTCAGGTGTCATGTTCCAGAGCCGTACTATACAGATCTACACCGTAAAGGTAGCCATACACAGGCCGATTAAAGCGACAGATCCAGATTTGGCCCATGTAAGGGGCCCTCCGATGGGCTTCCCTGATCGATATCCGGCCGAAAGTCGGCCAGATGTCAGTCGGGCAGGATTAAAAATCTCATCGAATTGCAGACACATCTGTTCGTTGAGGCGGTCCCGTAATCCGACCATCTGTTTACTTTCATTATGATCCGATAGGGCCCACGATCAGATCAGCCCAATATCGCCCACTTCAAGGTGGCAACACCACCCAACGAGCGGATCTCTCAGTGTATGGCCACCTTTAGGCTGTGGTTTCCAAACCATGGGATGAACCCCCTAGTTAAGCTTGCATCAGTGGCTTGTTAAAGGGACAATTATGGTGAGATTTGGGGTAAGTATCTAGTTGATGCCATAGATAGGCTGAATGACTGATCCAACTATATTTTCCCTGCCCAAAGGTTAGACCTTCAAGGGGTATTTGAATTCGAAAAATTTGCTAACCACTGTATTGAGGTGACATTTTGGGGGGTGAAGGCTTTTTTTCTAATTCAATATCAGTTGAAACTATTTAGTTGCAGTAAATACAAACACAGTTTGCAAACAACTGCATGGCACATTGGCTAGAGAAAGACTATTTAATGTGTATCTGCTCTCGCCAACAGACTGGCCTTACCCCTCTTCATGTTGCTGTGTATCACAATCACCTGAACATTGTGAGGCTTCTCCTGAATAAAGGGGCATCTCCACACTGCACGGCGAGGGTGAGTACAAGGTGTTTGGTGATAATGGACAAGGTGTTTGCTGGTAATGTGCCACTTTAATATTCTGGAAAGCCTCACACTTATGTACAATTTGGTATAGTTTATGGACTGATTTTATAATAATTCATAGAGGGAAAAGCTGCCACCATACTTCCAAGAAATGCTACATATATCCCTAGATAGGTGGCTCACCTTTAGTTCATTTTTAGGAAGTTATAGAATGGCCAATTCTAAACAATGTTTCGCTTGGTCTTCATTAATTTTTTCATTCTGAGTGGCACATTTTTCAGTAGTCCAAAAGTAAAATGTCATTGCATAGATCTGCACTGAAATCGCCTAGAAATGGGGCAAATTGCATTTGGGCAATTATCATTTAAGGGGGGAGATGCAGCACTTAAAACCTTTACTCTTACAAGGACCTTATTTATTATATACAGGGACCAAGCAAAAACAGCCTAATGTGGCATAAGACAGTTTTCCACAAGAGGAGAAAATAAATGATTTTGTAACCCAAATATAGCAATCAGATCAATAAATTAGGCACTCGTCAGCTGAAACCCTCAGCAAGTGATCACATTTGTCCTTGCAAGGAGTCATTAGCACCTCCAAAGGCAAGGACTTCATTTTTTATATTATTGACTTTATTGAAAAGGACCCATCCTTTTGATCATTGCAATCATGTCAATAGCTAAGAAAGAAATCTATGTGCTAAGCTTATATGTATAAATATATCATTAATAGGTATAGCTCCTCTGAATTTCCTTATTTTTGCATTCAGCTAATCCACTTTTCTAAGCCTTTCTTCACATTTTAAGTCTTTGCCTTCTTAAAAAGGTTTTTCTTTCCAGGCTCTTTCTTTCCTTTACCTACTTCCAAATTGTTAAAAGGCTTATTAACCTTTGAGTTAACTTTTAATATGATATAGGGAGTGGTATTATGCAATTGGTTTTCAGTTTTTATTATTTGTGGGTTCTGAGTTATTTAGCAGCTATCAGCAATCTGGTTGCTGTGCTCCAAATTAACCTAGCAACCATGCCTTGATTTGATGAACAGACTGGAATATGAATAGGAGAGGTCCTGAATAGAAATAGGAGTAATGAAAAGTAGCAATAACAATACATTTTGTAGCCTTACAGAGCATTTGTTCTTTCGATGGGTTGAGTGACCCCAATTTGAAAGCTGGAAAGACTCAGTAGAAGAAGGCAAATAATAATAAATAAAAAAAACTATAAATAATGAACACAAATTTAAAAGTTGCATAGAACCAGCCATTCTATGCTATACTATACTAAAAGTTAATGTGGGTTAGGGTGAACCATCCCTTTCATAATAATTTGAAACATCCCATTCTGAAAATACAATATTTATAATGAAATAAATAAAAGAATGTTAACTAGGTTAACTATGTGAAGACACTGAATTGTGTTCCTAATTGACTATGGTATGTATGTATGTATAACTTTATTTGTAAAGTGCTGTTAAAGCAGAATTCAACCCTACATTAAAAACCCTAACCCCCTTCCCCACCAAGATCCATCTCCCTCCTCCCCCCCAGCTTAAGTGATACCCTGGGGCAAATGCCCCTAAGTCCATACTTACCCCTTGTTGCAGATTCAGGCATGGGACTTCACGGACGCCATCTTCAGCTGCTTCAGTATTCTTCAGAATGAAGAAGCTCCGGTCTCGTTCCAAAGATTACCAAAGCGGCTAAAGATGGTGCCTGAATCTGCACGGAGGGGTAAGTGTGGACTTAGGGGCATTTGCCCAGGTGTATCACTTAGACTGAGGGGAGGAGGGTCTTGGTGGGGATGGGGGGTAGGGGATTTTTAAATGTAGGGTTGAATTCTCCTTTGAGGAGCTGCAGTGCTGTACAGTACATAAAAGTACACTATACATATAAGTATATATATATGGGGAAGAGAAATCGCATCATAAATATATACAGAATCATATACGGACAAAGAGCTTAAGTGCTATGTGGTAAGAGACTCGGGGGAAATTAACTAAAGCGAGAAGCGTCTAACGCTAGCACTAATTCGCCAGCGTGACGTCAATTCCTAACTTCGCAAATTTACGTACGCCGATTTTTGCTAGCGAAGTAGATAGACTAGAGCAACTTCGCACCCTTACGCCAGGCGAAGTTTCGCACTGACGAAGGATCGTAATTACGCAAATACATTAAGATGACCATTTTCCTGATCATTACCACTTAGGCTAGACATTACTTTGCCAGGTCAGACCTGGTGAAGTTCAAAACAATAGATAGGAGTTTGAAAGAAAATGTTCTAAGTCCCAAAACAACGCTGGCGTGTTTTACCTTTCTACGGTGATAGTATGAAAAAGATAGAAATTTTTTTAGGGGGAATTTGCGATGTTACGAATTGACATCACGCTGGCGAATTAGCGCTAATATTAGACGCTTCGCGCTTTAGTGAATTTCACCCATAATGGGAAGGAGGTCCCTGCCCCTTAGAGCTTACAGACTAAGTAAGTCATGGTAGGATGACACATCAACGTTCATTAAATATGTTGCATGGATTACAATGTTGGGAGCACATAATGGAGCCCATTATATATACGGATGTTGTGTTTTTCTATTACAGAATGGATACACGCCTCTGCATATGGCAGTTAAGCAACGCTCAGTGGACACGGCCCGGGCTCTCCTTCAATTTGGTGCAACGTGCAATGCTCAGTCCTTGCAGGGGGTCACACCACTACATCTTGCCGCTCAGGAGGGTCATGGGGATATGGTGACTCTGCTACTCAGCAAGCAGGCAAATGTGCATCTGGGAAATAAGGTAAGGGATATCAAATACAGGCAGAAACATCACAAACTGCTTTAGATCCTGATTTTAAAAGAGCATCAGTAACATGGTTAGGTTGAAAAAAGACACACGTCCATTTTTTAAGTCTATATATAACCTGTCTAACTGCTAGTTGATCCAGTGGAAGTAAAAAAAAAA
>CM044435.1:128106422-128117738 GCA_024363595.1 Xenopus borealis | reverse complement strand
TATATGATCCCCTTATATATTTATACAGTGATGGCTTTGGGCTAATGCTGATTTCATACTTGCCAATGGTAGAAAGGTATAGGTGCCTCTGTTTTGGCTTAGCATTAGGTAGTTACAAATACCAATAATAATAACAACACAAGAAGTGACAACTTTTGATATTGGTTTTAGAAGTGGTTTCATACGACTAATAAAACTGCCAGTGTGTATTGATTCAGGGCAATGCACAGTACAGATGATGGAAAGTTAAATACAGGTATTGGGATCCGTTATCCAGAAACTTCTGAATTACGGAAAGACTATCTCCCATGGACTCCATTTTATCCAAATAATCCAGATTTTTAAAGTTGTTTCCTTTTTCTCTGTAATAAAACGGTAGCTTGCACTTGATCCAAACTAAGATATAACTAATCCTTATTGGAAGCAAAACCAGCCTATTGAGGTTATTAAACATTTAAATGGTTTTCTAGTAGGCTGAAGGTATGACGATCCAAATTGCAGAAAGATCCATTATCTGGAAAGTCCCAGGTGCCGAGCATTCTGGATAACGTCCCGTAACTGTATTGCATTGTGTCGAACAGAGTTGATCAAAACAGGCTTGATATCTGTCAACCTTACGAACTGAAATACACACTGCAATTAACTTTCTAAGACATCTTAAACTAATTTGTGCCATCATTGATTTTCTCTCTCAGAGCTCTCTCACTCCTCTCCATCTGGCTTCTCAAGAGGGTCACTTGAACATCGCCGAGGTCTTGGCATCCCATGATGCATCTGTGGGCGCAGAAACAAGGGTAATGCAGTTAGTGAATCATTCTAATGTGAAAGGGCATGCTGTAGTCTCGGAAGGCAGAACCCAAGCATAACTGCATTTATTATATCAGACAATTCCTGTGGCTTTTATCTTTATTAATATTTCTGAAATGAGTTTTGCTAAGACAACCTGCATGTTATGTGCAGCAGATCTAAGCCCACAAACAAACCAAAGGCAGTGAACTTTTAGAGTATGAGTTCCACACTGAAACATCCTGAAAATTGTCAGTATTACTACAATTTAGTTATTATTGCATAAAAGCCTGGATTTGACCAAATCCAAGAAATTTTTTTAGCAGGATCTCTATTCACCCTAACTCCAAGAGCCTGGTTAAACCATATCCAAACCATTAATCACTTAAGGTCAAGTGATTGAGGGGATACAAATTGTTTGCATGCAAATAAGGGTTCACATTTAGCCGAACTCTTTCTTAAAAGTTTCAGGCTTCAGCGAATCCCGAAAGCAAAGACTCCCAATGCACATTCTGCCAATACATGTCCATAAGGAACTTTCCTACAGATTACATTTATATATATATATATATATATATATATATATATGTATTTGCAGGGTTTATGTTTGAATGCATATTTGATTTCTATCAAAGCAAAACTTATAAATGCTCCACTGAACTAGTGTCCATCCACATCTGCCAATGCTAAAAAAAACACGGAGGGTGGTTGATTTTGACTTCATATACAGGCGTAAGTGATACAATGTCTAGCCATTTATTTGAGAGGTTCAGAATGACAACATGTTATTTGTTAAGGTTCAAGTTGTGTTTTCCACGAAAATTCTAGTTTTGGGGTGTATTTTTTTTGGTCTAAACTCACATTTTTGGGTTAAAAAAACTTTTCTAGTTTTTTTTTTTAAAGGGGATGAAAATGAAGTCTACCTCCAATGTACTTTAAAGTGATACTGACACGTTCCTATAAAAATAGGAACGTGAACCTTATTCATGGCAACCCTCTTACACCATTAAATCATCTTGCTGAGTTGTTTTAGTTACTTTGGGCAATCACTCCATAGGCTAATTACAAACAAACAGACTCCAGCCTATGGAACTAAGACAAATTAAGTTGGCAGCTTATTGCTCAGTGCATGGAACCCTCTGATGGGCTTCCCAATATTTGGCCTAAAGTCTGCTAGATGTTGATCGGCGGGGGAATAAAATTCCCATCGGATTGAGAACCACATCAATGATCTGACTGCCCGTTTTCTCCTCATTGTGTTCCAATCTTTGGGTCCTAGGGCCCTCGACAAGCACCCGACCCTAACTCGATCCCTCCCAATCATCACCTGGCACGGGAACTGCTAGGTCGTGGGTAGGTCTGGATTGAGCTTTTCTCCTGCTCTCCCCAACCGTAACCTAGCAGTTCCGGCTCCTGGAGCCAGAACTTATAAACCACCCGCCTTTTTGTGAAGGGTGGGCACTATAAATACAGCAGCGGGCCTGGTGCAGATTCGGAGGGGGACGAGTTAGGGTCAGGTGCGAAGATTTTGTGCAGGGGTCGGCCGAAACCCACCCGACCCGAGGGAAAACCCACAGGTTGAGCGGGTTTCGGGCCAGCCCGCACATCACTAGTTACTGTATCTGGTGTTTCATTCTGGCAGCTTAGTGGAGCAGATTCTGAACTGTTACAATTTGCTAGCTGATACATTTCTCATCAGTATCTGTGGAGTATTAGCAACTATTGTATCAATTCTAACAGCTGCCTTTAATGAAACCCAGGGATTCTGCTCAGCAGAGATCAACTAAATGTATCAATTTAGAACAGGTAAAAAGTCGGCGACCCCCCCCCCTCTGCAACTGGTTTAGAAAGTAAAAAATTACACTTTAATCTTCAATATTAGAAAAACAGTCTTGGAGAGAAAATAGAAAGTAATTGAATAAAGTCTTTATTTATGATGAAATCTGAAACCAACTGAACTGAAAAAAGTGTTTGAAGAGGAACAACCCCTTTAAAGTTATACTGATGCTTAAAATTTTCTTTTCAAAATATGAATCTACATCAAGGGGCAGATTTACTAAGCCCAGGTGAAGGATTCGAATGTAAAAAATTTGATTTTCAACTTTTTTTTGTGGGCTACTTCGACCATCGAATTTACAAAATTTGATCGAATTTAGCAAATTCGATGGTCGAAGCAGCCCCAAAAAAACAAACAAATCGTGCGATTCAAATAAGAAAATCGTTCGACCTCCGACGGTCAAAGTACTTGCCCTTCAAAATTTTACTTCGCCAGACCAAACCGACCGAGTTTCTATATTTGCCTATGGGAAGCTCCCATAGCCTTTTTCTAAGTTTTTTTGGATCGAAAAAAAAATCATCCAATTTCTCAAAAAAATCATATGAATCTTACAATTTTTCATGAAATCGGATGTTTAGAACGATTTTTTTCGAGAAATCGGATGTTTAGAACGATTTTTTCGAGAAATCGGATGTTTAGAACGATTTTTTCGAGAAATCAGATGATTGCTATTCGATCGTTCCATAGATCGAATAGCAGTAAAATCCTACAAATTCGATATTCATTTTCGTCGGATTTTACTTCGTGAAAATATTAGAGGGTCTAATTCAAGGGTTTTTGACCCTCGAAATCCGACCCTTCATAAATCTGCCCCTAAAAGTTACGTTGATAGTTTTGCTTTTGTAAGTAATTGTAACTTGAATTTCCTAAACCTGACTGTTTTGCCAAGCTGACTGTCCCTTTTCAACATGACAGTTAGAGTTTCTAATGCTAACGGACTCCTGCTGCACAAATATGGCAGCCCCCTCATAGCATGGGGGTAAGAATGTAAAAGCATCAGGCATATACTTTTATGTCAAAATTATAAAGAGTATACAAATACAATATTATGATAGATATACAAAAGGGTTATTTTTCTGGTGTCAATATCTACCAGTAGAACCATGTTACTGTGTTGACAAATATTTTACAAACCCAATAATAATGAGATATATATGATTTAATAGAGGATTTAGCATTGACCTATTCATGTTTGCCAACAGATGGGGTTCACTCCACTTCATGTTGCTTGCCATTATGGGAACATCAAGTTGGTGAAGTTTCTTCTTCAGCACCAAGCTAATGTTAATGCTATCACAAAGGTGAGAGGCAATTCCGCTTTTTGGCTGCTGTGTTTGCTTTGTGCTAATAACACTTCCATTGTTGTATAATGAACCCCTACGAGCTACAGCAGACCTATGAACTAGAGGAATTATAGGAATGGGATCATTATTGAATTTGGAGCTAAACATTGCACATAGCATTCCGTCTTCTAGCGATCATACGCTGGCATTGGAATTGTCCAATAGTACATTTATGGGACCTGTTATACAGAATTCTCAGGACCTGGGGCTTGCTGAGTAAGTGATATTTCTGTAATTTGGATCTCTATACCTTAAAGGAACAGTAACACCAAAAAATGAAAGTATTTTAAAGGAATGACACTGTAATGTAGTGTAACCCTGCACTGGTAAGACTGGTGTTTTGCTTCAACTATAGTTTTATATAAACAAGTTGTTGTGTAGTCATGGGGGCAGCCATTCAAGCACAGGATACACAGTAGATAACAGATAAGTTGAAGAATCCCATTGTATACTGCAGAGCTTATCTGCTGTGTAACCTGTTCCTTTTCTCCTGATTTAGCTTTCAATGGCTGCCCCCATGGCTAAACAGCAGCTTGTTTATATAAAATATAGTAGAGGATCTGAAGCAAACACATAATTTGTACCATTGTAGAGTAACAGTACATTATATTTTCACTACTTTAATATACTTCCATCTTTTGGTGTTATTGTTCCTTTAAGACTCCTTATTTAAACATTAATCAAATGGAATAGGATTTATTTTTCTTAATTATATCTTAGTTAGCACCAAGTACAGGGTACTGTTATATTATTACAGAGAAAATGGAAATATTTTGAATTATTTGCTTAAAATTTAGTCTATGGGAGATGAACATTCTGTAATTTGGAGCTTTCTGGATAACAGGTTTTTGGATAATGGATATGAAACCCGTATTATAATGTATAAATACGTCCTGCTTAGATATCAGTGGAGATGAATGCTTGAGGTTATTGTTTGGATATCACACAATGTGGTCTTTCCTTGGGCTGATAGGTTATTTGTATGGCTTCTTTTTCTTCTGCAGTTAGGCTTCACCCCTCTCCACCAGGCTGCCCAGCAGGGACATACAGACATTGTCACCCTCCTGTTGAAAAATGGAGCATGTCCAAACCAAGCCAGCATGGTAAGCACTTGCCTATGAGCTGTCCTGTCATTGAGTCTTGTCAGCCTGTCTTATGATATGTTTTTCTTGTTTGTTAATGATTGTTATTTTATCACTTGTCACTGTGCCCTGTTTACTGTGTTTGTCATTTGTCTTGCCTCTTGCTACCTTGCATTATCATCCATCACTTTGGTCATTTGTTGGTCTCTCATGGCCCACTATTCTCCCTATTACCCCATTCCCTGCCTCCTGTGCAATCCACCTCCACAGAATGGGATAACACCCTTGGCCATAGCAAAACGACTTGGATACATCTCCGTGACAGACGTCCTGAGTCTGGTGACGGACGGACCACATATTCAGGTGAGTAAAGGGTGGGAGATGTTTAATGCTGAGAGCAGATGTATAGAAAGGTTAAAGGGGTGGTTCACCTTTAAGTTAACTTTTAGTACTCTATAGAATGGGCAATTTCAACTTTTCAGTTGGTCTACATTATTCTTTTTTTTATAGTTTTTGAATATTTACCTTCTGACTCTTTCCAGCTTTCAAACAGAGGTTCATCGACCCCATCTAAACAACCAAATGCTCTGTTAGGTAGGCTAGACATTTAGGGGTATGAGAGATACATTTAGGGAGCCTATGGGTAAAGGCACCCATACATGGGCTGATAAAAGCTGCCAACAGACTGAGTCGGCAGCTTATTGGCCTGTGTGTCTGGCCATCCGACAGGCTTACCTGATCGATATCTGTCCGAAAGTTGGCCAAACCCAGTTGAATCTCGGGCACATCGCTGCGTGTATGTGGTCCCGCTATCCAACCGCCCCTATCACCTCCATTATGATCAGATTGAATGGCCCTAGGGCCCAAGATCGTATCACCCCGATATCGCCCACCTCAATGTGGACATTTCGGGGAGAGATCGGGGATCTCCCTGTCTGTGGCCACCTTAAGTGCCCATTTTGGCACAGAATGCGTTAGGCTAATGCATGGCCAAATAAAGATTTTTTTAGCTTTAACTCTATTTGGGCTACTGCTTCACTAATAGTGGTTCTATTCCCATTTTCATATAAATTTATGGTCTAAATGGTAAAAACGCAAAAAATGTAAAGGGAAATCTAAATTTTTAGGGGAAAAAAAACCTGTCAAGGTCCTGTATAAAGTCAGTGGGAGAGGCACCAATGTCAAATTTAAGTTATCGGGGGGTTTTGCCAGAAAAAACTATGAAATCGAGAAATTGGGGAAAAAAGCCCTAAAAATTCAAGCAATTTGGGAAAAAGCCTGTAGCGTTTGAGCAATATGGGTTTTCGCATTGATTTATTGAGTTTTTCTGCAATCCAAATTAATTTACTTTATTAATAAATACACTAAAATTGAGCATGGGAGTTTGGTCATGTTTTTTTATTAAATATGAGTTAAAAGAGGATTTTAGTAACTTGTGGTTATTGCTACTTTTTACTACTCATCTTTCTAATCTGGCCTCTCCTATTCATGGTCCAGTCTCTAATTCAAATCAATGCAACCAGATTGCTAAACTTACAAACTGGAGAGCTGCTGAATAAAAAAGCTAAATAATTCAAAAAACACAAATAATAAAAAATGAAAACCAGTTGCAAATTGTCTCAAAATGTCACATGCCCAGAACCAGGCCGCGGACAGTCCTAAACTGGTCCGTCAAGCCTAGGCCGCAATTAACGAGGCAGGCCAATTTGAACGTTGGTGTGCCGAATTGGAAACAGTCCCCACCAAACCACTGCTGAGCCCCCATCCCCCTGGTCCTTGAATTTTTTTTTGCCTCAACACCGGTCCCCGAACCAAAAAAGGTTTGGGACCCCTGTCCTAAAAGTTAACCCAAAGGTGAACAATCCCTTTAAGTGAGAAAAAATGTAAATAATATACAGCACATAACTTTGCATTTGGGTTTGATTACCGTTATTGAAATAAAATGTTATACTTGCTTTGCGTTTGAGGCATCTGAATAAAACAGCAACATATTATTGTTTCTCCGCTAAACCTATAAAAAGTCTCTTTATAATCTAATGGTTGTGCCTCATCATTATTTTTATTTTGCACCTTGAACTCTAGCTCAAAATATTAAAACCATGTTTTAGGCCGAGATGATTCCAGGGGCTGACATTTAAAATGAACTTTGAAATGTAAATATTTTTTGGTGACAATAAAAGTAATACAACCTATGCTATGACCTGGAAATATACTAATCTATTCAACATCTGCCAAAAATGAAAGTGTAGAGGAACTAAAGGGACAGTAAGGGCCGGTACACACGGGCGTTTTGGACCTGCGCTCCTCTGCGTTGCGTTTGGCTGCGCTCAGCCGCAGGGGAGCGCAGGTCTAGACGCACCTCATTTTGTTCAATGAGGTTGTACCCACGAGACGCGTGTAAGCGCCGAAAGCAGATTCAGACGCAACATGCTGCATTTTTCCTGCGTTTGGCGCCTACATGCGTTCGTGTGAGTACAGACCCATTGAAAATAATTGAGTGCGTCTATACCTGCGCTCCCCTGCGGCTGAACGCAGCAAAACGGAACGCAGGGGAGCGCAGGTAAAAACGCCCGTGTGTAAGGGCCCTAATACCAAACAATGAAAGTGTTTAAAGTAATTAAAATAGGACACACTGTTTCTCTGCACTGGTAAAACTGACGCGTTTGCTTCAGAAACACTACTATAGTTTATATAAGCAAGCTGCAGTAAAGCC
Organism: Xenopus borealis; assembly: GCA_024363595.1. Lineage (NCBI taxonomy): Eukaryota > Metazoa > Chordata > Amphibia > Anura > Pipidae > Xenopus > Xenopus borealis. Next base: position 128,109,977 of record CM044435.1, on the reverse strand, counting down.
ATGGGGGGCAGCCATTCAGTCTGAAAAAGGAGAAAGGGCACAGATTAAAAGGTAAATGAAAACTTCCCATTGTATTCTACAGAATTTATCTGTTAACTCTGTAAACCTGAGCCTTTTCTACTTTGAATGGCTGCCCACGTGGCTACACAGCAGCTTATTTATATTAACTATAGTATTCTTTCTTGAACCAACAATTTTTTTTTCATTATAAATTAATTACTTTAAAAAAACTTTGGGTTTTTGGCATTACTGTTCCTGTAAGACATTGCATAGGATTAGTTATAGACACAAGTAAAATGAAGAGTGGGTTAGGCTTTGCTGAAAGAGGGACTGCTTTTTATAGATGTTGAATGAAGGGTCTACTAAAGCAATACTCTCCTGATCTGGGGCTAGGAGACAAAGTTCACATCCCTAGATACAAGGAAATGTTAGAATAGAAAGATGAAGTCCAACCAGTGCAGTTGTGTCATTAGAGTCCGTTGCAAAAGGTACATGAGTGACTTTGTCTCCTCCACAGCTAGCCAACGAAAGGCACAGAATGAGCTTCCCTGAAACAATGGATGAGCCAATGGATGTGTCAGAAGATGAAGGTGAGAGATCCCGTCTCTCCTATGTCCCACACCCTTCCTTTTCCTCACATCACCCGCTACCCCTAAAGCGTCGGTCTCTGTGTGTATCCCTCTCCTCCCCATTGGTATTTATCCTCCAGTGTTTCACCCACCTAAGCAAATGAATCCCTCTAAAGTCTCTCCCTAGTTAAATCTATGGTTTTTCTTACTTTCTAGGAACCCCCCACCTGCCTCTTCATGGTAGGAAACTGTGACAATATCTTCCCAACCCAAAAACTTCATAACACTTTCTCATATGTGCTTTCTCATCATCGCCAACCATTAACATTATCCCATCCAGTTTCAGTAATGCCTCAATGATCTCTTACCCAGAGACAAATACACATCTCATTGACATTCGACTAGCAGTGTTTGATGGCCATGTCGCTGAGTGTTTTACTTTTTGTACTACATCATCTTTAATAGGCCGGCACATTTCATTATGTTGCCTTTGTTTGTTTGTGACATGGCATTGTAAGCGTAAACACCTCTTTTCGATACACAACTGACCCACAGCTTAAAAGCAACGCCTCTGCACACTGAGCTTTAAAGGAGAACTAAAGCCTAACTAAAGAAGTAGGTAGAAATGTTGTACATTATGTTTTGTGCTTCTGTACCAGCCCAAGGCAACCACAGCCCTTTAGCATCTTCTTGGAAATAGACAAAATTGATCATTAAAAAGCCTCAGGTGCTATGTTAGGTGCTAAAATAGGCACAGAATCGCACCCAAAAGGAAGGAGGTCATATAATTGTTAAAGGAGAATTAAAGCTTAACTGAAGTAGATATAAATGTTGTACATGATGTTTTGTGCTTGTGTACCAGCCCAAGGCAACCACAGCCCTTTAGCAGTAAAGATCTGTGTCTCCCCAGTAGATGCCCCAGTAGCTCCCCATCTTCTTTTCTGATTCACTGATTCACATGCTCTGTGCTGCTGTCACTTACTGAGCTTAGGGACCCACTCACAATATACACCTGATAGTGTCATAGAAATATAGTCACAATATAAGGCTGATTAGTCATTAATACAGATAATTACTACATGGCAGCACAGAAACCAGTGCAATTAGCATCAGAATTTAATAATCAGCCATGTAGCATCAGCTTATATTACAGACCAACCTCATTTTCTGCTGGATAATTAGTGACAAGACTGACGACCCCTAAAAGGCAGTAACATTTTACAAATCTCACAACACAAAAGGAGTCGTTTACAAATGCAAATGAAGACCCATAATGCAGCATTTCTGTATAATGTTTATTTTGCAGGGGTGATCCTAATGCTGAGGGCACATGTACCCTGCAACTGTCAGCATTTTATTTGCAGGCTGATATGAGTGAATCTGCCCAGCTCACTTTTTTTTGCAAAAAAAAAAAATCAAAGGCGCAAATCCACTAAAGGGCCGTCACTAGTGAAAACATGTTGCTCATCAACCCCTTGAATGTTGCTCTTGGTGGCTTCAAAGCAGGAGCTTATTTTTAAATTCCAGGCTTGGAAGCAAGTTTTGGTTGCATAAAACCAAATGTACTGCCAAACAAAGTCTCCAGTAGGCTGCCAGTTAACATAGGGGCTACCAAATAGCCAATCATAGGTTGGGAACCCCTGCTATACATTGAAAAGTGCAGCTTACCCTTATGTATATAAGCATACAGAGAGGAGGTTGGGCTGAATATGCCTGCTTTTTGTGTTCTGAGCCTGATCTCTGCTCCACATCAGCCTGTCCTCTGCTCCACATGCCTAAACACACGGGCGTAACTACAGAGGAAGCAGACCCTGTGACTGCAGGGGGGCCCAGGAATTATAGGGGGGGGCCCTAATGCATATAAAATCTCTAATTATTTGTAAACCAGGTCAAACTCTAGACATATGGGGGCCTGAAAAATTATTTACGCTGCTGCTTGAACACAAGGGGAAGCTGTGCTTTTCAAAAATAAAGCAAAGGAGCAGGGGAAGGAAAGATCTAAGCTATTCTCAGCCTGCATCTACCCTGGCCCTAAAGTTAACCGTAACCCTTGCTTTTTAGATGGTTTCAGCAGATGTTTAAAAATATCTGTTGATTTGTCTGAGCAATTACCAACACCTTTGTGAATTCCACCTCACCGGCTCACCCACAATGTCTTTTGCTGGTATGGGTCTGTTCGGTCCACGTGTATGCAAATATGGGAAAGGGTGAGCTGATAGCGTTCCGTCGGTTCTGGGTGCAAGCGAAGCAGTCACACACGGGATCTGTCTCATTCTCTCAGTGTGCCGTCCTTGCTATGCCACAAACGTCAGACTTATAGATCTCTGTGCTTGCTGGAGAGACATAGGTGTGACAGTCTTAACCTTTTTCACCTGTCTCAGCAATTGTTACTATTATTCCTTTACACGTGTGAACATTCCATTTTACCATGATTTGCACATCACAGGGCTGATTTGCAAACATAGGTACCTAAGTATGTAAATCAACCTTTTATGTTACCATTAGATTCAAAAGTCATCATTTTATTTATATATGTGTGCAGTGATAAAAATACATCTTGGTAACTGTATACTCATGAATCTCATTGATGTAAATAGCATGTTGCTTACATTGTTCTCATATTTATATGCCGTCCATTAATGCAAATATGACCTTGTTTGTATGTAGTTTGTGTGTGTATCTTCCATATGGGAGGGCATGGTATGAGTGTGTATCTATGTGTGTGTTGTCCTACAGTATAATGTTCTTTCTGTGTGGCCCTGGTAACTGAACGTCTGTCTCAGATTCTGTGTGACATAGATTAGTGTATTTAAACACTTTTATGTTTGTGTGTAAAAGGTAAATATTTAATTCAACTCCTTTTTTCACCTGTAATTATAGGAGACGAACCTCCGTATTTCCGACCACCTCCACCAGGCCTGCGTGATCCAGATGAAGAGTTCTTAACAAAAACAGTGTAAGTCACAATTTCTGAGTATAGCATCTT
>CM044435.1:128089336-128106412 GCA_024363595.1 Xenopus borealis | reverse complement strand
TGCACTGCTCTGAAACCTTCAGCCAAGAGAGTGGATCCATATTGTAGTTGAGCAGGCACTCAAGGAACAATCATCAAGACAGACTGTGAACGTGTATTTTATTTGGTACTTATGGCATAGCCTTACATGTTTCTATTTGGGTTATTTATTAAAGCCTGATTTTTTCCTCATCAAATGAGAAACATTTCAAGATTTATTAAACCCAAAAAGAATAAAAAAGTACTCCAACTCAGAACTGCCAAGTTCATGTAGAAGTCAATCGGATGTCCCGAAGATATCCTGCTCTGCATTGGGTTTCGAGCAAAAAGATATTATGGTTTTAGGTCGTCAGATTGGAAACATACACAGTGTTCTGAGTCAAATCCGAAATATTAGTACAAATGTAATTTTTTCACGATTTTATCAAGTGTTTTCCCACACAAGACAATTTTTGGGAAAAAAATCAGTGCGGATTTGCATTCAGATAAATAAACCCCCTATCATAGGCCTATGATATGGGGCAGATTTATTAAGGGTTTGAAAGAATTAGAACTTTCACATTTTTATTTTTTGGTCAAAACTATCAAAATCAAATTGTGAAGTATCCAAACTCGATTTGAGTTTTACTTCAAATTTTGAGATTTATCATACTCAAACTCATACTAAGAACTAGAATTCGCCTATTCAATGCAAGAGGTCCAGGGATTAATTTTTGTGATGTTTGCAGCCAGGACTGTATTTAGGTGCGATACTTCCCTAAGCATTGGACCTATACACATCCCTATGTCATGCTCACTGATGCTGTGCATGCTGACATCACATGGGTTTTCTGCAGAAGGGATGTCATTGCGCTGTGCGTGTGACGTCATTTCCGCATTCTGCTGCGGCCTCTCTACCCCCCTCTCACCCCTCAGCTCCATCACCTATGGAAACCTCACATGAATTCAAAATTCGACCCTTGATAAATGTTCCTCCCTGTGTTTGTAAAGATAAGAAAAGCATAAGGCTATGCTATAAGTACTGAAAAAACTCTGTAACATACATAGGCACATAGTAAGTTAGGTTGAAAAAAGAAAAACAGCCATAATTTCAACCTTAACTCTGTGTATAACCTGCCTAGCTGCTAGTTCTGGAGATTGTTCCTGAGTGACTGCTGAACTGCAATACAGAATCACACCCATCAAAATGCCATAGCATGTACTTATTTGTAGAATAGATATGCACCAATTAGCAAGTAGGCACAAATGGCACAGAAGATGCAGCGGAGCCCTTTGCCTAAAGGTGGAGCCCTCTGCCTAAAAGTGGAGCCCTTTGCCTAAAGGTGGAGCCCTCTGCCTAAAGGTTGAGCCCTCTGCCTAAAGGTGGAGCCCTTTGCCTAAAGGTGGAGCCCTCTGCTTAAAGGTGGAGCCCTCTGCCTAATGGTGGAGCCCTCTGCCTAAAGGAGGAGCTTTCTGCCTAAAGGGGGAGCTTTCTGGCTAAAGGTGGAGCCCTCTGCCTAAAGATGGAGCCATCTGCGTAGCAGTGGAGCTCTCTGCTTTGGCCAGTTTGTAAGTATAGGGGTCTGAGTGTGTGTTGGACCTATAGGCAGTGCTGGACTGAGAATCAAAATAGGCCCTGGCATTTCAGGTACACAGAGGCCCAATCATCCCACTTAGAGGCCCAAACAGCCTCCACCAGCCCACTAAATTGTGACTTCCTATGGCAACTTATAGCAGCCCATCTGGCATTTGCCCTAACCTACAGATTGCCAGTCCGGGCCTGCCTATAGGCATTTATTGTTGTGCCCCAAGAGTTGCGTGCATTTGAAAGGTATGTGCATGAGCGACCATGTTCTCCCTGTGTGCCACCCCAATCCTTGTAGGAGCAATTTGCACCTTTGTACCGGCTGCAGATATGTGGTGCATTTGCATATGGAAGGGATGTGCATGCATGACCATGTTCTCCCTGTGTGATACCGCTTCCCTTGTAGGAGCAACTTGGGAGTGGTTGCAATTATACAGCTTCTTATTTTGGAAGCAAAGCTAATTCTGATGTTCTGAGAATGAATGATGCATTGGTAAAGAAAACATATTATTATTGCAAATAAGCCATAAATGACAGGAATTTGTATCTTCCCAGCAGATCTGAATCCCCCCCAATACCCAGAATCCCCCGGGTCACACCAGAGACAGACATTATAAAAGAGGATGAAGCAGAACAGGTAATTGTTAAACTTCGGTAACAATAAGGGCAAGTAAATTTTTTAAACAACATACAGCACTAGATTACAATTCTACAATTACACAATCAGCAAAACAAAAACCTGCTACTACCACAAGGCAAAGAATTTTGGGAAAACCGGGTGAAAACAGTACTACATGTATACAGAGGTTCTGTGGGAAGGAAATAAAAGGCATGTTCCACGTCATCACGTAATAATAACATGATATTCCAGATAAGTAAATAAAATATACTGCTCCTGCATGTTACACACAGTTAGGGTTATATTATCAGTGTAAAAAAAAGCATTAAGCTGTGTTAAATTATTTAGTATTATAAGTATTTTCACCAAAAGAGATATGAGTAAAAGGGGAAAACAGTAGACAGTTAGAGGGGTTGGTGTCCAATTCTGGATTGGACGGGCCGCGGGCCGGCGGTTGGCGACCACTGCTGTAAAATATATCCTTATAAATGGTGCTTGGTGATGACTAGTGAGTCACTGAAACTTGTATGTATGCCCTGTTATAAAATTTGAGGAGGATATTTGAAGTCAGCTCAGGCCATTGGCTTTGTGCTTTTCATGGAATCCCTCAATAACTTCTAATAGCCAAAGGTGGGCCAGGCCAGCCGGGTGCCCTAGGCAACCCAGCTGGCCAGCTCGCCCCCATCCTTCCCCTTTAGATTTTCCACGAATGCACGGGGAAGCTCTCAGCCGCATGCACAATGACGCTCTCGCATATGAAGCCATCTCACATATGAGAGCTGCGCTGAAGCGCTCTTAAAGGGCAAGGAAAAGCAAAGAAATAAAATCCCATTTTTACTTTCTTTAGTGAAAAAGAAATCTATCTCCAATATACTTTAATAAAAAAATGTGTACCGTTTTTATAAGAAACCTGACTGTATGCAGTGAAAATCTCCCTTCATTTAGTGCTGTGGATAGGAATTGTCAGACGGTCCCTAACTTCTGGCAGGGAAACAATTATACTTATGAACAGCAGGGGGAGCCCCTGCCTTACTTACCAGCCACGCAGAACTCCAGCAGCTTTGTTTTTTAATCATTTATGACAATCCCTAAGCAGCACAGACCAAACTGAGCATGTGCAGTGCCAGTGTCAGGCAAAGATGTATAACAAAGTTACAAGATGACAGCCAACTTTGAAAGCATAAATCATTTGTTTGATTAGGCTTGTGGTGCAGTAAGTTCATGTTTATGTTTAGTATACAAAATACAGCATTTCTAGCCTTATTCTATTTTACACTTTCCTTGCCCTTTAACACTTATGTGCATGCGTGGTGACGCTCACTTGCACATACGTTCTCGTAGAGGATCGCGGTCCGGTCTAGGGGTAGGCAGAAGAGGCAGCTGCCCCGCGCCCCACAATTGTTGCTCCCTAGGCAACTGCCTCTTCTACCTACCCCTAGTTCCAGCCCTGCTAATAGCCTGATATTTTATAATCGGGATACATAATTCCTTATATAAAACACAAGTGCCGTTAATATCCTGTAAATTATATTCTCGCAAACGTTGCTTACTAGTGATGGGCCAATCTACCACGTTTCACCGAAAAATTTGCGAATTTCCAGCGAAATTCCCAAATTGGCTAAAAAATTAGCGAAACGCGTCGCAGCACGTTTTTGACGCGCATCGCTGGCAAAAACGACGCACGACTCGTTTTTCCGCGAATTTTCGCCAGGCAAATTTTCGCTGGCGTTTGGCGAATCGCGCGAATTCGCCCTTGCCAAATAAATTCGCCTATCACTATTGCTTAGTGATGTCATCGGCTATAATCAAGCTTAGTGATGTAATTTCTATCCCATGACCCCCTGAAAGTTGTGTATTATAATAAATACTGTACCCCCATTTTAAAATATAAGGATAAGTCATCCCAGAATTCTCATAAAACAACTCGGTGACTCCAAATATTTTACAATAGGGGTACATTATTCACTATGTGATAAATTCCTGTTCTGAATAGCTCCCATCATACCCATCAAATTCCGCCAGTTACTTGTCATGTGACATTAAGGTAATTTTTTCATTCCCTGGACCCAAGTGCTAGTGCGCTCACCAGCCAAGCACTGCGAATGCTGCTGATCCAAAAATCCAGCACCTAATGCAGAGTGGAGCATAGGAGGTGACCAAGCCCTGTGTTATCTTTTCGTTTTGGTTTTATTTATATTATGTACCTATTTAGTTGACCTTTCCTGAAATGTTTGTTTTATGAAATACTTCCTGTAGAAAGAACCTCCAGTGAATATAATAATCCAGGTGAGCCCTCACCTCTGGCCTGCACAATACTAATGCAATCTTCCTCTTCTTGCTACTACTAGGATGCTTTCAATAAAATCTGGTTACTCTCCCTGCTGCTTTGCCTTTTTTTGCCCTGTACTAAAAAACATGCAAAAAGATTCATACCAATATAGAACATATATTTAAATAACGATAGCTTTCTTAAATAAATTAGGTTTGTCTATGCAGGGAAAGAGAAGGACTGTGGGGAATTTATTTATTATTTCAGTACAGGTTTCATGTGAGTAAGAATTCATCCAGTGCCACCTGAAGTTGTACCGAAGGCACAGTAAATATGCTGACTTTTTGTTTCAATAAAAAGCAGAATGAGACTGGAAATAAAGGAGATTTTTAAGAAGGGAGAAACATAAATCTGCTGTACAGTGCAAGAGTGTGGAGTGTTTATTAGAGGAGATGGAAAGCTACCAAAGCATTGTATTGCCTGTAGATTAGCCCCAATAGTGCAAGCTATAACACTATATTTATTTTGCAGAATGCTTTACCATACTTGAGTAAACTGCTCTAGAAGCCTTAGTTTATTTAGCAGCCAGGGGCGCTCCGCCAATGAGGCCAGTTGAGGCACTTGACGGCAAAAAAGCAGCTCCTGGTAACTAAGCCAAATTTCTCGTTTTCAACCCGGAATTTTGGCTCTTCTAGTGTAGAGTGCTCACTTGCGCGATCTGCACTAGTGCCGTGGGGAAGAGGGGGTGACATATTGAAGGTCGCCTCAGGCGGCGATATCGTCAGGATCGCCCCTGATAGCAGCTGCCATATTAGCTTGGTGTGACATCACTTCCTGCTTGAGTCTCTCCCTGCTCACTCATAGCTCAGGGCTCAGATAACAACAGGGAGGGTAAGAGGGAAGGGGAAAAGGGAGAGAGGAGCAAACTGAGCATGCTCATGCCCTAGCCCTGGAGGTTTAAGTTGAAAACAGGAAGTCTGATACAGAAGCCCATGTGTACAAAATAGAAGGAAAGAAATGCTGTGTTTCTTATGACAGAGGTCTCAGAGCAGCAATACTTTGAGGGTTTACTGGTGTATTTATAAAGAACTTTCTGATAAAGCTTACTTAGTTTTAGTCGTTCCTTCTCCTTTAAACTGCTGATAATGAATTTAAAGAACAAGTAAACCTTTTTTTTTTCTATCTGTAAATTTGCTCTAAACAGCCCCCCAGATTAATGTACCTTAGTCCCTGCTGCAAGTCTGCTCTGGTTTCTGTGTTATCAGCAGCTTGTTTCCTCTTCTTCCTGGTGCAGAGTGAAGCCCCGCCCCATAGCTTACTGAGCTGACCTTATCTCTGTGACTAGTCCTGGAGATCATTTGCATACTGGGACATAGCAGAGACCAGTGTGTGCAGCACCTTTTGCTTGGGGAAACTAGCTTACTAATGAAACACTGGCTCCCTCTTCCTCTCTATTGTGGAACAGCAGCAAATGGACTGCTCAGTAAGCTAAGGGGCGGGGCTTCACTCTGCACCAGGAAGAAGGGGAAACAAGCTGCTGATAACACAGAAACCAGAGCAGACTTGCAGCAGGGACTAAGGTACATTAATCTGGGGGGCTGTTTAGAGCAAATTTACAGAAAGAAAAAGAAAAACATTTACTTTTCCTTTAAATGTAAGAGCAAGGATACATTTCTTATGGGAACGAGAAGAAGATGAAAATATTTAACAATTAGGGGGTTCTAAAACAACTGAACTTGCTGAGTAATCATTGAAGACGTTTCACTATTCATCCGAGCAGCTTCTTCAGTTCAACTGATTGGTATGGGTATATAAACTCTTCCACTAATCCAATCACAGTTACAGTCTGTTGAAGCGAAGAAGCTGCTCGGATTAGTGGAATGTTGTCAATGATTACTCAGCAAGTCCAGTTGTTTCAGAATTACCTATACTCGATATTGCATAATCTGGATGAATGAAAATCTTCATTGTCAACAATTACGGGTTTATTTAGTAAAATCTGAATTTAGCACAGTTTTTTTATTAAACAAAGTTCGACCAAATTCCCATCCACGATTTTGCCTTACTTCACATTAAAAAACTCAATATAAATTGGATCAGGGAAAACTCATCTCTCTCTCATCGAATCGCTTTTTTTTTTGAGGAAAACCCTGAAGTTTTGTGATAATCTGGCTAAACACAATGCAAAACCACAATATCTTCAAATTGGAATAGGGACATCTGCCTTTGACTTAAACATGGCCTTGACAGATTTTTGGATTCTGTCTTTTTGCAGCATTGGGGTATGAGAAAGTTTTTTTTTTTTCTGCGAAAAATGTAAGTTTTTGCCCCAAAAAGCCTGACCCAACAATTTTTACTAAATAAACCCATTAAAGTGGCATCTCTGTAGGTATACAGTGTGCATTGTAAGATGTATGTCAAATTAAAGGGAAGCTCTAGTCATTTTAGTCTTCCACAATGAAATTTAGTAGAACTGGAAAATGATACAAGAGACAATGTAGGTACTAGAAAGTAAAATAATCAAATCTAAGAGGCCGGAATCAGATAGCCTGACCGTGACTCCATGTGTGAGGCCCCCACAAGCTTTCCACGGAATGATTTAGATGGAAATGTATATTTTGCAGTACGTTTAGGCCAATGTTACCATGAGCAGACTAACACAGTGAGCAACCATTATATTAACCACCTAACTATATACCTTCAATTTAAGTGTAATACAAGGGGGGTCATGACTACTACTAATTCTCTGTTTATATCTGGTTCTCAGTTAGATGAAGAATCCCAGATCCCCAGCAGCCCAGCTACGGAGACCTCTGATAATATCAGCCCTGTGGCCAGTCCTGTTCACACTGGGTGAGTAACAAGATGGCAAAGGAACAGACTTGGATAAAGGAGAGTGAGCTGCATGTTCAAGTGCATCTTCAAGGACTCTCACAACAAAAGGATTGTAAAGTAAAACACATATTTATACAATATCCTCACTCTTCCAGGTTTCTGGTCAGTTTTATGGTGGATGCTCGCGGTGGTTCTATGCGTGGAAGTCGCCATAATGGCCTGCGTGTCATTATTCCCCCACGTACATGTGCAGCTCCTACAAGAATTACCTGTCGCCTAGTTAAGCCTCAAAAGCTCACCACCCCACCTCCATTGGGCGAGGAAGAGGGACTGACCAGCAGGATCATCGCTTTGGGGCCCACAGGCGCTCAGTTCCTCAAGTAAGGGCTTCATTTAGCATGGCTACCTAAAGCCCTTCATATAAAACCCTTTCCATCATCAGCCATGTTTTCTTTCACTTCTGCGTATTTCTTCATCTGTTTCTTCTATGCCTGCCATCTTCCCTTTTCATCCCTTCTGATCTTGAATATGTTAAATCTTAAAAACATCTCCAAAAAAAATTGCAATTAAATTAGATCTTAAAACTTTTTGTTCCCAATCGCTGGCATGTTTTCAAAAGACAACTGGAAATGGAAAAAAGTAATCATGGTACAAAATAACACCACTTAGTGCCCATTTTAAAAGAATTTGCCTCCAGGGTCTGGCTGCACTCTGCACCTATGGGATTATTTACTTAAAGGGCACCTTATTGCAAAAAAAAGTTGCCCCTAACTAAAGTTGCGGGGGTTATTAAATGCCCCCCGCCAGCGCTAGCAAACTTGCTCCGGGAGGGAGCTGCAATGACAGTACAAGCGCATGCGCATTAAGAAAAGGGGCCCGAAATTGTGCCAGCTTTTCACTATGCGCATGGCGTCATAGCTAGTGCTGGCGGGGGGCATTTAAAAAAAAAAAAAGACTGTTATCCCCAACTGGAATGCAGCCAGCACCTTTGGTTGGGGGTAACTTTTTTTGCAATAGGTGCCCTTTAAACTTGAATTTGTCTCATAATTTGAATAAAACAAACTCAACCAAACTCCCATCCACGATTTTACTTTATTAAAATAACTCAAAAAACTTGGTCGGGAAAAGTCTTGATAAAATCAGGAAAAAACTCGGATCATACAAATTTATCATATTTGACACCCAAAACACTCGATTTTTTTCAAGTTATCACCCAAAAAACCCAGATTTTTTTGGGATTATCATACAAAACCAGCTCTGACCATATCATCTTAAAATTGGAAAAGGGGACATCTGCCATTGAGTTCTACAGGACCTCAACAGGTTTGAGATGGAGTATTTTTGTTTTTTTATTATATGCTGCTTTGGGGCTAAATAACTCTCAAAAAATTAGCATTTTTGGCACTAAAAAAACTTGATCTGACAAACTCAACCTTCAATAAAGAACTCCCCAATTGTCAGATTGGATATCTGGTGTAGAGCTGTTGTGGCCTGTGACTACCAGCGCCCCATCACATGTCTGAATGAGGAGATGACTAACCAAAAAGTGCCCTCACTCCTTAGCTCTCTCCAGAGAAGGGAGAACACAATAGTTCTTCTCAAACTTGTAATGGCAGGTACCAACACTCTTTGCCTGCATAAGCATTCCCCTGTAGTATGAACAATTCTGCATAAAGCAACCAAGCCTTTAATGTTGCTACCCTTTATATAAAGACAAGATTTTTCTTAACCCAGAGAGCATTTCCCCTAAATTTCATCTTTTCCTATGTGATTATTTCCTAGCCCAGTGGTGGTGGAGATACCACACTTCTCCTCAGGGGGGCGTGGCGATCGTGAGCTGGTTGTTCTGCGAAGCGACAATGGTTCAGTATGGAAAGAACATCAGAACCGCTATGGAAAAGCCTACCTGGAGGATGCACTGAGTGGCATGGATGAGGGTAAGAACATCTGATCCTGATTTTAGTACAAATTTTGCACTTTGAACGAGCCCTTAGAAGTTTTACAATTAATATTTGCTGTGACAGTGGGATCTGTTTATTAAAGTTCATAAAAATTGTCTATAACCCATGGCCCATTATCGCTGAGAATATTCTAACGAAAAAATGAATGCTGCTTGATGTTTACTAAAGTGTGATGAGACAAATTTGTCTTGCCGTAAGTGACATTAAAATCAAGTGTAGCAGTTTGGCTCAGCGTTATTTCTGGCGAATTGTGCGTTTAGGTTTTTTTACGCTCATTTACTGTAGGTTAACTGCATTTTCCGCTTTATATCTTGCAGATTTTTTTCACATCACTGCCAGTGGTCACACTCACGAATATATATATAAATGAATGAGTTTATATAAATAGTATTTCTGGCCAGTTTATAATGGATTATTAAATATGCTTATTATATTTATACTTATCAGGAATACAATGTGTTCCCATTATATTACTGTTTCTCAATAAATTCACAAAAAAAAATACATTTACAAGTGTGATTCTCTAAGTTTCACTGCTTATGCTTAAAAAAACTGATTATACTCCTCATCTACTATACAATTTTTGTCTTTTTTTCACATAACTCCACTCTCTGGGAGGTGATAATATTTGGGGGCAAAATCACTACACTTTGTAGCCATTGCAAGATTTCGCCAGGCGACAATTCGCCCAGGCAACGCTAATTCACTAAAGTGCGAAGTTCTGTCCATGGCACCAAACGCTGGCGAAGTTGCACTAGCGTTATTACATCAAACAAATCAAAGTTGCCCTAGCGTTGCCTAATTAGCATACAATGGGAAGTTAACTGGACAATGGACGTATATGTTGCAGCAAATGCATTACATTACACAAGCCCGGAAAACCTTAATAAAATTAAATAGAGTTGTTATATTGCCCTACACATGAGCCTACTGTATAGTTTAAGTTCCATATGTTAGGAAATGTAGGGGGAAGCTGGGTACCCCAAAAATATGTTCCGATCTTTTGCAGCCTATCTCCCTGTAAATATGAAAAGACGCTAGCTTTTTTTTTCAACAATTTTTTTATGAACTCCTATCTACTCTATTGCACTTCGCCTGGTCTGAGGTGGCGAAGGCAACTCTGGTGCAAGATGTAACGTTCAGTAAAATCCACATCTTAGTGAATTGGTGTAGTAACGCTCTTTTGCCAGAGTGAAAATTCGCCTGGCGTTAGAGTGCGAAGCAACGCTAGAGTACCTCTCCTATGCTAGCGAAGGGGCGCCTGCGCTCGTTAGTAAATCAGTGAAGTAACAAAATGACATCATGCGAGTTTCTGCTAGCGCTGGTCACTTAGCCCTTTAGTGAATCTGCCCCTTGGTCTATATTTGGCGACAATTCTGGCACTAATCCTAAGTAAACCTTGTGAGACAAGTAAAGCTGGCCATACACAGGCCGATAAAAGCTACCAGAAAATCAGCCAGATATTAATTGGACAGGGTCCTAGGGCCCACTATCGGATCAGTGAGATATAGCCCACCTTAAGGTGGGCATATTTGGGAGAGATCCAAATGAGCAGATCTCTGTGTGTATGAGTGAGATAATAGGCGGTTAAATATATGAAGATATTCACCAGAAACATTGCAAGGACAGAAGTGCTCGAACTTTAGTAAACTTGCTCTTGCTCTGGTGTTTTTTCAGGCTATTTATTATTGCTGCTTATCACACCTTAGTGAACAGATGCCAGTGTGCATCTAGCACACTAGATAGTATTATATTCCCATGCAGTGACAACTTAATGGTACAGTGATTAGATAATATCATGTTTTACTATACAAGCAGCTCTTTATATGTTACAAGTTGACTTGCTATCGGTATGGCACTGACATGTTGCCTTTCTCAGAGCTGGAGAGCGAAGAGGAACTTCACAAGAAGCGACTTTGCCGTATAGTCACCACTGACTTCCCGTTATACTTTGTTGTGATGTCAAGAGTATGTCAGGACTGTGAGCTCATCGGTCCGGAGGGTGGACCCCTGAAGAGCCGCTTAGTACCTCAGGTTCAGGCTACCTTTCCACCCACTGCCGTCACCAAGAAAGTCAAGTTGTCTTTACAAGTAAGATACAAGCTGTCTTTCTTTAACATCTCAGCAGAGAAATACTCCCTATGCCAACTATATCTATTTATAGAGTGTGATTTGTGTGTTTTGTGTAAATAATGAGAATTCCCTCTAAAGTAATGCAGAATATTTTGTGCCATATAAAAAAATTTTTAACACTAAGTACAATGAAATGCAAAGTGTATTTCCTGACAGGTGGGCAAGTTTGGTCTTTCTGGTGGGGGTAAAGGCATCTTGTAAGAAGAGGGATTATTTTGAATCACAAATGTGTATCTCTTAGGCTCAGCCTGTGCCAGATGAGTTGGTGTCCCGACTGCTTGGTAACCAGGCCACTTTCAGCCCCATTGTCACTGTGGAACCTCGACGAAGGAAATTTCACCGGCCGATAGGCCTGCGCATCCCCCTCCCACCATCTTGGAAGGATAATCCAAGGGATAGTGGAGAAGGAGACACAACCAGCCTGCGGCTGCTCTGCAGTGTAACAGGTATGAGAGGAGAAATGGCTAATACAGTAAGTGCAGAGTAAGTGCAAGCCTGTCACATTAGCATTAGCTTTTCCAGAGAAAAGTACCAATGACAATGTGGGATGTTTACCTTTGGCAAAGAGGCTATTAATTATACTTGTACATAGATGAAACAGTACAGACAATAAGGGGGTTATTCAAAAGACAAATTTATTCGATTTTTTAAATTAAAAAAGGCAGACCAAATAGAATCCACAATTTGTCCTTATTTATTAGTAAAAAAAACCCCACAATTTAATCAGATCGGGGAGAAAATACATAAAATCAAGGGAAAATCTGAATCGTACTATTTTTTCGGATTTTTTTCCTGAATGGCTGGCTTTTTTCTGGCTTTTTCCTAAGAAGTCCACTTTTTTGGATTTTTGCCTTAAAAGCCCGAAATAGACCACAGAAACTTCCAATTGGCATAGTGACCGCTCCCATTGACTTATATTCAACTTCGGCAGGTCTGAGATGGCGAATTTTCAGATTTGGACTTTTTGCAGTTTTGGGGTATAATAAATCTCGAAATATTTTCCACTAAAAATTTGGATTTTATGTAAAAAAAAAACTAGAATTTTTCAAGTGTTTGTCATTTGGATAACAAATCAGGCAGCAAAAAGTTTAATTAAATGTCGGTAAAATATATATATAAAAATATATAGTATGTATATATACTACTAATTCTCTTGACTACAGAGCTTTTCAGGGTCATTTACTCACCACACTGCAAGTGTGCTTGTTCTCCGTCAATTGAGTGAAAAATCTAATTGATTAGGTACTTGCATCAACATGCACTTCTGAATAGTTGTGCTGGACGCTGGTGCCTTCTCCTGTTCCAAATGTGCGAAATTGTGACTACTGATGAAGAAGAACCCTGAGCTACCACCTCTGAATCAGGCAGTAGCTCCAGGGTTCACAAAGAGATGTGCATTGATCTCTGCAGCAAGGCCCGAATTAGGGATATTCAGAAAAGACACATGGGCACAACAGATTCTCATGATAAATACCAGAAATAACGCCAATTGGACTCGTGTCGAATGAATGTAAAAGTATCAATTTTGATGTATTGGCTCTAATTGTACCACGCACATCTCCTGCTTGATAATGACATTACATTGGCATCATGGAAAAAACACTGTATTGTGGATTTTAAAAAAATGGTGATTCTGCTCAAATATACAGAAAATCAGCACATATATTCTCGTCTTCTCTGACTTATTTTGCAGAAATATTATAGTGTTTTAATTATTTTAATGACCCTTTCTTATATATTAGGGGGTACAGCTCCTGCTCAGTGGGAAGATATCACAGGAACCACTAAATTGGTATATGCCAATGAATGTGCCAACTTCACCACTAATGTGTCTGCCAGGTAAGCATTCCACAGCTGGGCCACATCATTCATAGTCGATAGGCATAACACAGGATCAACTTTTTTTCAATATGGCTTTATTGGTTCCATCCACATCCATGCCAGCCACATCCATATCCACACAATACCCACACACTATGCACACAGCCAGTATATAACATACATTAATTCTATAGTGAAACACACAGAAGGGTACTAGGGCTGCCACCTTCCCAGTATTTTACAGGCCTGGCCGGTAAAATGATGGCTGATCCCAATGTTATTAATAGGGAAAAAAAGATAAATTTATAGGAAAGACGGTTTGTTTGTTTTTTCAGAAAAGGTGGCAACCCTATTTGTAGCCTACCTTTGTCATGTAATAGAATATACCATTGTGCAGTAAAATATATAGTGAATAAAGCACCCCTTATTGCAAAATATAAGGATATTATAAGCCAATTAGAAGAAGGGGTGGTGGCCAGTACCAAAAAAAAAGAAGCATCATGTCCAATTCCTTTATAGTTGCTCAGTGCTGCAACTAATTAGTGAAATCCAAAAAACGAAGAAAAGGAACAAGAACTCCCACTGAATTTACCGCTAAAACCTTAATTCCGAGTAGTGTGCCACTACTTGGAATAAAAGTTTTTGCAGTAAATACTGTGGGAGTTCTTGTTCCTTTTTTTTATTTTTTGGATTTCGCTAATTAGTTGGGGAGGCCCATTTATGAAAGGTCGAATTGCAAATTCATGTGATTTTATTTCTACTTTAATAAATTTGAATATACTCGAAATTCGATTGGGAGCTTATTTAAGAAAAAATCTGATTGTGATTGTCTACCGACTCAAAAACTCAAATCAAATCAGACTAAACTCGAATCAAGCTTTTTTCTCCGAAAAAAACTTGAATGTCAGGAAGTCTGTTAACATCTTCAAATGAGTCACTGGACCTCTGCCATTGACTTAAACATGAACACGACAGGTTTTAGGTGATCTATTATCCGGAAAATCCAAGGTCCCAAGCTTTCTTGATAACAAGTCCCATGCCTGTACCAAGAGGAATCACTAAAACGGTTGAGAAATTCAGGAGGGATTTATTATTCACCTCCATTATTTTAATAAGTAAAAGCATGTATGAAGGATCCTAAGGAAATCCACCAAATTTTGGCTTATATGTTCCAGCACTCAATGGGACAACGTAAAAGGGAGACGGCCCATATTCCTGGTAGCATGTTGTCATTTGTTTCCCTACCAAAATATTCTGGGCCACTTATATCCCTCTTTGTCCCATTTCAATATATACATTTGTTTCATGGCTGCAGATTCTGGCTGTCAGACTGTCCTCGTACAGCAGAAGCAGTGTCCTTCTCTACACAGCTGTATAAGGAGCTCAGTGCAGTCCCGTACACGGCACGTTTTGTGGTCTTTGCCAAAATGTCTGATGGGCGGGAGGGACGCCTTCGCTGCTACTGCATGACTGGGGACAAGTTGGAGAAAACATTGGAGCAGCATGAAAACTTCACCGAGGTAGCACGGAGTCGGGACATAGAGGTAATCCCCCCAAGTGTTTGTAAAAATGACTAGAAATTGATAAATACCCAAAATAAAATGAATAAATTTGGCAACAAGGTAGATTTTTCACATAAGTGGCCAGATATCTTGCCAAGCGGGGGGCCAAAATCATTTTGGTTGGAATCTACTTGAGATGGGACAGGTGGTAAATCATCCGGTATAACATAATGCTAGACCCAACCCAACCAACCCATGCTTTCATTTGCCAGTACTTATATTATTTGTTGATCTGCTTGACTCTGTGAATTTGCTTTGGCATTAAGACACTTTTTTAGGTATTCTCTCTAAGCCAGACCTACTTGGTTCAACAACATTGGGGGGGTGCAAAGTTCATGATCTTAGCTTGAAACAAGTTCTCAAATATATGAAAACATTGCTGTTTAAATCTCACTCTCACACTCAAGCTGAGCCTCCAGGAGAGCAAATAGGTTTTCCATCTAAAACTATCCATAACTGGCCTTCAATCACTGCGATGATGAGTCACTCTAGAGACAGCCTCGCAGATTGGGAATCACTGGCTTATACGTTAGATAACTTTTAGAAAGGGTTGGATGAATTTTTTTAGAAATTGAGGGAATACAGGGTTATGGAAGCTCCTAGTACAAGTTGATCCAGGGATTGGTCCGATCATTGGAGTCAGGAAGGAATTTTGTCTGCTCTGTGGCAAATTGTAGAGGCTTCAAATTGCCTTTTTTTTTGCCTTCCTCTGTATTAACTAGCAGCTAGGCAGGTTATATACAGACTTAAAGGGTTGATTTTAATGGGCATGTGTCTTTTTTCAACCTAACTTACTATGCGACTTCTCTAAGCTAGGTACTAATGCACATAAAGTTTGAGGCTAGTACACACAACACATTGTTGGGAACATGAAGGATTTTTGGTGAAAACATATCTGGGGTCCGACATCCCTGACATAAGAGCCTTAAGAGGTGTCCCTTACTGTTCATTTTAAAATGATTGCTTCGGGGTTCTGGATGCTCTCTGCAAAAAGCTGTTGGGCACAACTCAGACTGGCACAAGGTTCATTGCAGCCTGCACCCACCATCACCTCTTAATTTGGGCACAAGTTAGTAAAAAGTAGGGGGTAGGGAGAGGGAACACCTATGTGCCTCCCCAATTTGTCTTTCAAGAATAAAGTGTTGCTATATTCATCTGGACAGACACAGGGCTCTTCACTCTGCTTTTTGAGTACAGAGACTCATTTATATACCTGCAAGGCCCAAAATGCAATAAACATGGAGGCTTGTGCCTGTATTTTGCACTTTGCGCCCTGCATGAATTGACCCAACCACTTCTCTACACAACTGGGACAGATTCGGTAAGATAACAAAAGTTAAGTCAATTCTTCATGGTCCCATACAACCAGATGCAATTCAATCAGAAAAACATATTTAACTGGTTATCACAGGAAAACTCTGTTGAACTCTATAGGGGAAACTGGAACTGAATTAGGAAAAAAAAGTGTATTGTCCTCTAAATGAATCACATAACCCATAAAATAAAATGTTGAATCTGCCCATTGTTTTGTAAAAGTACAAGCACGGCTTTAAAGCGTGCACTAAAGCTCATTCTTGCACCTACGGCCAAAAACACAATTAAGAGGAGTGCAGTACTCTCTGATGCTTGCTGCATTATAAATGAGCTCATTTACTCTGGAAATGTTTTTCTGCAGGTGCTCGAAGGGACAGAACTATTTGTGGAGCTGTCAGGAAATCTGGTACCATTAAAGAAAGCAACTCAGCAAAGAAGTTTTATTTTCCACGCATTCAAAGAGAACAGATTGCCGCTGCCTATTAAGGTGAGACGTAATAAATTTGTGTTACCCTTCCTGTGCCAGAATAAAGTATTATGCAGTGCTCTTTAAATTGATGGAGATAGCTTGCATTGAGCATGCCATCATGTCTACACTGTGGCTACACATCAAACTATTGCAACCTGGCCAGACAGTGACCAAAATCCCTAATTTAAAACGTAGAACATTTTGGGTGGGCTAAGTTAAAGGTGCCCTAAATTACCCCAACTTTCTAGTAAGCACCTACCACATTTGCTTCCTTGATGACAGTTAGGGAGATGATTTGCAAGCATGGCAGATTGGGTATGGTGTTTTCAGATGCATCTAACGTGAACATTTTAAATAACCCTATCATTCGTCAAAATGTGTCCATAAACATGTCTTATAGACAGAATGAAGTGGGACGTTCCTCTGTGCTTTATTTTTGTTGTGAATGTGGTCAAACAAAAAGTGTTATCTTTAGAGACAGAATGGAGAGGGGCATGCTTTTGCCTCTTCTTGGATATTAAAATATATTTAATCAACTGAAACAACAATAA
>CM044435.1:127988515-128000140 GCA_024363595.1 Xenopus borealis | reverse complement strand
AAATGAAATGTAAAAAAATCTGTTTGGTCTTTTGAGAAATGGATTTCAGTGCAGAATTCTGTTGGAGATAGGGTTGCCAACTTTTCTTGAAAAAGATACAGGCCTTTCTATATAATTTATCTTTTTTCCTATAAATAACATTGGGATCAACCAACAAAAATACCGGCCAGGTGGAAACCCTAGCTGGAGAAGTACTATTAACTGATGTGTTTTGAAAACTTTTTTTTCCCCCATGACAGTATCCCTTTAAGGACACATGCCTCTCTTATGGTGAGAGCAGTTCAGATAGACTCAGGAGTATAAGCTGCTGCTGCTGGAAGTAAATACTGCCCCCTAGATGACTTTGACCTTAAAAGTATGGGTAACCACACCCGTCTGGTGTTGGGCACAGCCCGGTTTTCAGAAGGGCTTCCGAGGTCAAGACAGTCTGCCCATTCCAAATAAGAAAAACTGGGAAGGATCCCCCTTGATTGACATGGCAATCCGCCATCATTTTGTTTTAATAACAAAAAATACATGCTTCTTTTCCAGCGACTGAAGGATGGAAGGGTGGGCAGCCAGCAACTGAAGAGGGCAAGTGAAGGAGTGGGGGAGCGACGGTGCAGGGGAGACAGGCATTGGGTCTGGTTCGGCAGGGCCCCACCGGGTTTTTTCCCAGTATCCTGCTCAGTGGCGTAACTAGGGGAGCAGGGGGTGCAATTGCACCAGGGCCCACTCCCTCTCGGGGCCCACTGGAGAGGCTAGGAGAACTCCAACTCACGGGGGAGAGCCCAATAGGGGGGCCCGGGTGCCAATCCTGCAGCAGGGTCCACAGTGAGTAGTTACGCCACTGGTCCTGCTGGCCCAGTCCGACCCTGTACTGGTAATCTAATTTACCTTGAAAGGATCAAATATGGAGTAGCTTCAATCTCCCTGCAGAAATAAGATTAAAACTACCCCAAAAGTGGCGATAATTCCAGCGTTCCCACTATGGTCTGCGCCTAAACAATAACACACATAATTTTGACACCGAGCGCTGAAAGCAACACCATCTCATACTGTTTTGACTGCAACTTCTAATTCAAAGCACAATCGTGTGTTTAACCAAATTTTTGCATACGACAAACTGTCCAGCACTATCGCAGCACATTTCCACCCAGAGAAAAACACGATTCAAAAACGTCTGTACTTGCGATGCATGTTTGACAAGGAATGTTGCCAGGCTCCATCTTCTAGAGATGAACCAGCTCAGAAGCAAACTGTTACTAGAAATGAATTGGCAGTCGTGTACAGGCCATTTCCATTGCGTGTAATTGGGAAAATGAATGGAGTAACACAGGGCTCTTTTGCAGGGAGGAGTTTGATACATTAGGATAGAAATAGGGGGTCATTTCCTCACCTGTTACTTTACATCATTTTCTATAGGTGACTCCATCTTACAATAAAGAAACACAGGCTAGAATGAAAGAATACAGGGGAACATTAAGTTACCTTTCTGCAAGTATTTTTAAATGCCTATTGTTGTATGACTGATTCCCCTTTGACAAACCTTGTGATCTCCCATACAGACATCTGCTCCAATCCGGTCATACTGAACATCATTCTTCTCATCCTCAACCTGCGGAACAACAGGCGAGTGAAACTGATGCACAGCGCAAATGTTTTTAGGAAATGACATTGAAATGTGACGTATACTAGAAGGGCACAGACCGAAAGGCAATGAAGGGAAAGAAGCTGTAACAGGAGAGCGGGTGTAAAGTATGGAAAGTGCGAAAAGGGAACAAAATCGAAAGAAGAGAAAAAGAATGAGCGCAAGGGTGAAATCATAAAATAAAAGTAAAGTAAAAGAGTGCAGGAAAGGAGAATGGGATGAAGAAAAAGAGAGGAGTAATTAGATTAGGGAAGTTGAGTGTGTAATGGGAAAACTAGGAAATATGACATTACAAATGGGAAGAACCAAAGAGATGTTCAGAGCAGGGGTGTGACCTTGTTGAGGAGGGCTCTGGCTGAGCTGGACATGAGGACACGATCACACCAGGCAGGGCAGCGTGTGCCCATGAATTCTGATGCTCTTGTGATGTCCTCACTGAATGGGTAACTGGTGGGACAAACAAGGCCGTCTTTAGTATAACACACATTACCTTTCATAAATGCCACAAGAATGATGTCCTTGTTGGAAAGAGATCTTACCTGGGAGGAAAGAAGATTTGCATCTCAGTGAGTCTACTGAGGAAAAGGAGAGGCTCAGAGTCAAACTTGCGCAGCTGCAGAAGAGAAAGAAAGAACCACTCCTTCAATTCATCCTATAATTATTCCTTATAGCGCAAGCTGTGCACAATTTCTTGGTACCGTTGCCCCAACCAGTCTTTTCAGCACCATTGCCCTATAACCTGCCAGAGTGCTGTCAAGATCTTAAAGGGAATCTGTCATGGGAAAACGTTTTTTTTTTTAAAACACATCAGTTAATAGTGCTGCTCCAGTAGACTTCTGCACTGAAATCCATTTCTTAAAAGAGCAAACAGAGTTTTTTATATTCAGTTTTGAAATCTGACATGGGGCTAGACATTTTGTCAATTTCCCAGCTGCCCCGGTCATGTGACTTGTCCCAGCACTTTAGGAGGGAACTGCTTTCTGGCAGGCTGTTGTTTTTCCTTCTCAATGTAAGTGAAGGAGTCACAGTGGGACATGGGTTTTTACTATTGAGTGCTGTTCTTAGATCTACCAGGCAGCGGTTATCTTGTGTTAGGGAGCTGTTATGTGGTTACCTTCTCATTGTTCTGTTGTTAGGCTGCTGGGTGGGGGAAAGGGAGGGGGTGATATCACTCCAACTTGCAGTACAGCAGTAAAGCGTGACTGAAGTTTATCAGAGCACAAGTCACATGACTTGGGGCAGCTGGGAAATTGACAATATGTCTAGCCCCATGTCAGATTTCAAAATGAAATATAAAAAATTCTGTTTGCTCTTTTGAGAAATGGATTTCAGTGCAGAATTTTTCTGGAACAGCACTATTAACTGATGCATTTTGAAAAAAAAAAAATTCCCATGACAGGATCCCTTTAACTATGTTCGGTTGACTTGATAGAGTGGACCCGCGCTTGGGGCATACTGTATGAATTGACAATGACCAAACGTTTTCTTTTTTTTATTCCCCCGGTCGCATAATATAGATTAATATATAAAAAAATAAAACGCCTTCTGGAGTAATGCTGCATACAAAGTATTATACGTTATCAGATATCCTGGATCAAATGCAGATTCCAGCATCCAATTACCCTGTAACTAATGTATTTGCCTGGTCACAACTAGGGTTGTCACCTGGCCGGTATTTTACCAGCCTAACCGCTAAAAGTGATGGTTCATCCCAATGTTATTAATAGGGAAAAAACATAAATATATAGCAATATATACAATACAATATATAGCAAGGCCGGTATTTCTTTTTTACAGAAAAGGTGGCAACGCTACTTACAACACACCCATCTATGCCTGAATTTTTAAAACGCTATATTTACTTCTTGTTTTCTATATGTTATAATGCGTTTGGCTTATACCTCACCTCTTGTACGTTGTTTTCCTGGAAAATCTCCATATCCCTATGGTCAAAGACCTTACTCTTAATAGAAAGCTTCACCTGCAGAGAAGGGAAAGGGATTGATTAATTAGTTCATGGGTCAAGTAAAAGGAAGGTGAAGATGAAGGAAAGACAAGCAATAAAAGGGGAAGAGCGGACAGTGGAGATGGGGCAGAAAGGAGTATAAACACAATTGTTCAATCACCTCTCCTTCTTGTTCATAAAGAACAGTGTCTTTCTCTGTCATTTCCCTCTGAGTCCAACTCTGTGCCTGAAATAAAGACCACAGTTTTAAGGAGATTTTATATCCTGAGGTCATGTAGGAGTCAGTGGCAGAGGTCCCTTTAAACACTTATTTCAGAGGGTTTTGCCTGAAAACTATCAATTCAGTTTTTTTTTTTATGCTGAAAACTATATATTTTGAGGTTTTGGGTTGTTAACACAGAAACTGCTGATTTGAGTTTTATTTTAAATTTGAAACCATATGAGTTGTGAGTTCATTTAAAGGGATCCTGTCATGGGAAAAATGTTTTTTTTTTTTTTTTCAAAACACATCAGTTAATAGTGCCGCTCCAGCAGAATTCTGCATTATAATCCATTTCTCAAAAGAGCAAACATTTTTTTTCTATTTCATTTTGACATGGGGCTAGACATTTTATCAATTTCCCAGCTGCCCCAAGTCATGTGACTTGTGCTCTGATAAACCTCAAACACTCTTTAGGGCTGGTGCAGACGGGGAGATTCGGGGAGTTTCTGTCGCCTGGTGATTCTGAGAGGCAACAATCTCCCCGAACTGCCTTCTCCCTGTCCGCCGCCTGTTTAAGTCAAAAAGAGCCAGCGCCAATGCACACGCGGCGCTGCGATTTCCGGAATCGTGAGGAAATTATGTATCGTAGCAACCGAATAAAGAGTAAAAAAGTGTAAATAAAAAAATAAAAATTGTAGTTTAAAGGGCTTGTTCACCTTTGAGACAACTTTTAGTATGATATAGAGAGTGATAGTCTGAGATAATTTGCACATTGTTTTAATTTTTTATTATTGAAGGTTTTTGAGTTATTTAGCTTTTTATTCAGCAGCTCTTCCATTTGCATTTAAAGCAATCTGGGAACTAGGGCCCAAATTACCCTAGCAACCATGCATTGATTTGAATAAGAGACTGGAATATGAATAGGAGAGGCCTGAAAAGAAGGATAAGTAATAAAAAGTAGAAATAACAATACATTTGTAGCCATATAGAGCATTTGTTTTTTTTTTAGAAGGGGTGGTGACGCCCATTTGAAAGCTGCAAAGAATTAGAAGTAAAAGATAAATAACTATAAATAATACACAATGAAAACAAATTTAAAAGTTGGTTAGAAATGGCCATTCTATAACATAATAAGAGTTCCCTTAAAGGTGACCCACCTCTTTTAAGTGCTCCTGATAAGTGTAAGCTCTCCTGCTCTACTGTCCAATTTATGTATCTAGTATTCTTACCGTTATGAGGCTTTTCAGGTCCAAGCGGAAATTAAAGTCCCCAAAAAGGAAAAATGGTACTTCTGAGGTATCTTGTAAGCTGTATAGGTGGATGTAGGAGAAGAAAAAAACACAATGGATTAAATCAGGGGTGCCCAACCTTTTGGCTTCCCTGGGCCACATTGGAAAAAGAAAAATTTTCTGGGGCCACACATGAGATACCCAAACACTTTTGATTTTATAAAGAAAAGAAAATACAAAGAAAGGAACTACAATACCAGTATGGGACATCTGGACATTAAATAGACTTATTATTATATTATTATTATTACTAACTGGGCAATGGGCAGAGTCCCCCCTCCTCCTTTGCAACCATAGCAACATAGAGTAGTCCCTCTGGCATTTGCCAAAAGCCACAGATTGCCAGTCCGGGCCTGGTGGCTGTTTTGTGGCTGGGGGAGGCATTCCAGCACTCAGCAAGTCTAATAGTACCTGTCAAGGATGTGGTTCAGGGCTTTGCTGCGGTACATGCTATAGATGGAAGGGGAATGCTCAAGAGAAATGAGATTTGAAGCATCGTGGAAGAGGTGAAGGTTCACCAAATCAAATGTCCTAAAAAAAGAAAAAAGAATGAATTACAGCAACTGCCAACTGTGGCTATTATGAGCTTGGCATGGTATCAGTTCATCAAAGACTGTGATATAGTTGCACATACATGTACCAACACAACTTCACAAATAAGGGGCAGATTTATCAAAATTTAAGAAAAAATCCTGAAGCGGCGAAAAAAGCTCTGAAGCCACGTAAATAGAAGTGGTGAAAAGACCTGAGGTCACAAAAGGAGCCACAACTGAAGTCCTGACCCCATACTGAAGCGGCGAAAAGACCCAAAGTCACAAAAACAGCCAAAACAAGGCGAAGTCCTAAAGCCACAAGTTCAATTCTACTGACACCAATGTGGGTTTTTTTTTAATCCCCTGGCCACCAATGTACTATTTTAATAATCAATAGGCCATGGCCAACAATATATATTTTTTAATATTCTCTGGGTACCACCATTTTTTTTTTACTTGTAAGGGGGCCCTGCCACCAATGGGTTGTTTTTTTTTTAATTCTCTGGGGGCCCCAAATTTTTCTTTTTAAACTTGTAAGTGGGCCCTTGGCGACAATATTTTTGAAAAAAATATTCTCTGGGGCCCCAATTTATTTTTAAGTTGCAAGGAGGGCCCTGGTCACTAATTTAAAAAAAAAAAACTTTTACGGGGGGCCCTGGCACCGCAGTTTTTCTGACCATCAATGGCTTTTTATAACGAGTGTGTGGGGGTTAGCTTTTTTAGCGCTGATGTCTGAGTGGTCTTTTCACTGTGGTGTGGGCAGGTTTTGGGTGGAGCTTGGGCCCCAAAAATGTTGCTGTACAGGGCCCGGTGATTTCTAATGGCAGCCCTGAGTGTATTCATCAAAGGGTGAAAGTTAGAGTTCACCATTTGCTGAATACACTAAAAATCCTCTAATTGGGACGGATGTATTACATTGGGGTTACGGCATTACGGTATCGCCTAGTTGGTTTTGTACTGGTAGTATTTCAATATCAGAGCAGAATGGATTCAGCCATAAGGAAGAAAGAAATAACTGTAGATTGGAAAGGAAACTGGCCAAGCGCTTTACGTATTATCATCATTCACAACAGTCCCTGCCCCAGTGGAGTCTAAAGTCCCTAAAGTCACATTATGGGTCAGCCAATTAAACTGTCTCGCTAGCCTGTATGTTTTGGAGTGTGGGTTAAAGTGTTTTTAAAAGCCCAATGCAACATAAACCAGTTTATTCCGATAGCATAACGCTCCATAGCCAAGTAGGTCATATTTCCCTTTATTTTTACACCATGCTTGGAAATCAGAGGAGATAAATGTGATGAAGCAAATACAATGACAATAGACTGCTGGTGCACATACAAACCAGAAATATTATTTAACATGTGCAGCAAGTACAAGGTCCATGCGGCCTTCTTCGTTGGTTTTCTGGTTATTCACAGCTGGCACTAATCCCACGATCAACCTTTAAAGGGGAAGTTCACCTTTTACATTCAACGGCAGATTTATTAAAATGTGATTTTAGCATTGAATAAATAAATAAAAACTCGCCCACGTTCTTTTTACTCCTATGGGATTTATAGAATTGTTTTTAATCGATGGGTGAATCCCATAAGAATGAATAGAAGAGGGGTGAGTTTTTATTTATTAAGCTCTAAACTCGCATTTGCCCTTAATTTTTACAATCGAGGGACCTGTTCTTAGTAACCTCATTCTTAATTTGTATATTTATTATTAGTCTTTATATTCTGTTCTTTCCAGATTGCAACTAAAAATGCTTTCTGGTTGTCACTGACCCAGTAACAAATTATGAAGACCAATTACAGAAAGACTGTTTACACTGTCGGGTCGGGTAACCACAGGTTACCCGCAAAAACCTGCTGTACCCTGCGGGTTGCAGGTAGAAGTTTAGGGAGCGGGTATCGATGCGGGTCAGCGGTTCTCGGGGTATGTTGGTCGCAGTCTTCTCAATAGTGATTTTTTTTGCTATTTACTCTGATCACGCCTACTTCTAATGACTTCACTTCCGGTTTACAATGACAGCACTTCCTGTTTCTTGACATTGAGCGGATAGGGTTTCCACCCAGTCGGTATTTTACCAGCCTAGCCGGTAAAATACCTGCAAGGGCCGGTATTACAAATTTACCGGCAACGTAGTAAACCCTTAACAAAAGCCCTCAGCCCTTCACGTTAAATGTATCTTTTCGTCAACGCTGCTGTGGCTCTGCCCCCTTTAGTGTCACGGCTCTGCCCCCTTTGTGATGCAATTCCATGGCCCCACCCCTTTTGCATCACTGCCCTCAGCTTTTGTTCCCGCCCCCCACCACTAGCCGGTAATTTTTTTTAAAAGGTGGCAACTCTAGCTGCGGATAAGGTTCTTGCAGGTTGGGTCGGATAGTGGGTCCAAGCATGCAGGTTGCGGGTCAGATTTGTTCCATGCAGGGCTCTAGTCTACACCATACTAAAAGTAATTATAAGGTGAACAGCCCCTTTAAAGGAACAGTGACACCAAAAAATGAAAGTAATTTAAAGTAATGAAAATACAGGTATACGACCTGTTATCCAGAATGCACAGGAACTGGAGTTTTTTGGATAACGGATCTTTCCATAATTTGGATCTTCATACCTTTAATCTACTAGAAAATCATGTTAACATGAAATAAACCCAATAGGCTGGTTTTGCCTCCAATAAGGATTCCTTATATCTTAGTTGGGACCACGTACAAATTACTGTTTTATTATTACAGAGAAAAAGGAAATCGTTTTTTGGATTATTTGATTATAAAGGAGTCTATGGGAGACAGCCTTTCTGTAATTCTGAACTTTCTGTAAAATGGGTTTCCGGATATCGGATCCTATAATCGTACGTCCTGTCACTCTAGACTGGTAAAACTGGTGTGTTTGCTTCAGCAACAGTACTTTAGTTTGTATAATGAAGCTGCAGTGTAGCCATGGGGGCAGCCAATCAAAGCTAAAAAAAAAAGGAGAAAAGTCACAGGATACTCAGCAGATACCAGAAAAGCTCGGTAGTATACAATGGGATTCATCAGAATTTATCTGTTATCTGCTGTGTATCCTGTGCTTGAATGGCTGCCCCCATGGATACACAGCAGCTTGTTTATATAAACTATAGTAGTGTTTCTGAAGGAAACCCATCCATTTAAACAGTGCAGGGCAACAGTACATTACATTGTTATTCCTAAAACACTGGTGTTAATTTCTTTTAAGGCAATAAAGTATTTTTTGGGCCGTGTGTAAACCAACGCTTTACGTTTACGAACATGTATTAGGGGGTGTAGGAGACAGAAGGAATACCTGTACGTGCAAGGAAAGGGTTGTTGTTAAGATAGTTATTATATTGTGGGAAATAAATATAGTATAGAGAATGGGGCCTCTGCTAAGCACTGGGATCAAGGGTTGCTCGTTAGTGTGTAATTAGCCAAGATAGCAACAGAACACAAACACATTTATCTTCATCTGCCAAACTCCGTAATGTTTGCTGGAGAAAATACTGTGCCCAACAACTATGTACAGGGTGTAGCTGCATTTACACTGTCCACTATTTCTCGTTTTATTTAGCACCCCTCGTTCTGTAAATACCTGTTGTGCAATTGCCATCGGCTCCTCATGAGGCCCTTGCGTGTCCATGGAAACTGCAGAAAAAAAATATATAGTTTTCTACACAAAATCTCTGATTGACTACTTTCTACATTTTCATTGCACTGAATTGTTCATCAAATGGAATGTTGCAGCCTGTCCCTCTCTTTTGTACGGCCGGCAGAGAAACACGGAGAGAGGCAGAACATTGGGTTTTTTAGTATACCGGTCCCCCCAACACTATAATGCATATCATAATGCATGCCTGTGCTGAGAGATAGGGAGAGAGAGAAGTCAATACTGTTTGCAAGAGGATAATGATCCTGTAAGTGGAGGCTGAAGGTTATAGAGCTATTGTAGCATTAATGACTGGCAGCATTGTATATATGGTCCCTTTAGATAATACGTTCTCAAACTCTATCTTTGAGTCCCTATGGGGAGCCAGTGCAATAGACAGCTAGGGGGACATTTGGGCTAGACAGTACTCAAAGCCCAATTTAATGGCAGTTAGGGTAAGAAACATTCTTGATATTATTAAATATATAACATGACTGATAACGTATTACTTTCAACATCTACAACTTTGATATTCATGGGGCAAAGACCAAACATTGAACCTTAATGGAGGTTTGAACCCAATAAGTCTTAAAACCTTTGCTTTAAATCAATGGAAAGAATAGGGTATGGGACACATAGTCAAAACAAGGTAGTAATGAGACTTTTAATTAAAGTCCAGTTGTTAAAGGTTTAGATTTTATACTTTAGAAACCATTATAGTTGAGAAGTACCAAAAGGAGCCAACATACCTTCTTCATGCAAGCAATGCAATTAAAAGCCTTCTGATAATAGAAGCTATTTGCATGCCTCATGCTGCAAACATAACAATGCTTGAAAACCAGAAATGAAAAGACTTAACTTTCACTTAAAGGAAAACTATTCCCCCCGAACGTTGTAGGTCTCTATAAACAGATATTGCATAAAACAACTCATATGTAAAACCCTGCTTTGTGTAAATAAACCATTTTCATAGTAATATACTTTTTTAGTAGCATGTGCCATTGGGTAATCATAAATAGAAAATAGCCATTTTAAAAAATAAGGACAGCCTCCTGGGATGGTATGATTCAACGGTGCACACAAACATACCAAACAAACTATAAAGTTAGGTCACATGAGCCAATTAACAGACAGAGTTGTGTCTTTTGCTTCCACACTTCTTCCTGTTACAGTTAGAGTTGAAATATTTCTGGTCAGGTGATCTCTGAGGCAGCACACAGACCATCACCCAATGGTGGTTCAACACAAGAGATGTAAAAGGGAAATATTTACTTAAATATATATTCCAGTTTGGTAAGATTCTTTAATATGTCACTTAATTTGATATAAACTATCTGTTGCTCAAGTATGACATTTCAGGGTATAGTTTTCCTTTAAGGAATGAAGGGCAAAGAAGGTTTTAATTGCTCCTTTATTACCCTGTGGCCAACTATGCATCCTGCAGAGCCAGGTTGACTGCTGCTGTCGCCCAAGGGCAGCTCCGGCCTACCACAGCCCCAACCATCTATTCAAAGTCACCTTCTACAGATTCCCCTTTACCCTCCCAATCAGCCACCAGACCCAATCCCCCTCCATCCCCCCTTGCAACCAGCCACTAGACCTGATCCTCCTTCACCTGCTAGTTCTGATCACCCATTTCTCTCACAACCAGCCACCAGACCCAATCCCTCTTCATCCCCTGCAACCAGCCGCTAGTCCCGATCACCCTTTTTCCCTCACAACCAGCCACCAGCCCCAATCCCCCTTCACCCCTGCAACTAGACGCTAGATACAATCCCCCTTTTCCCCCTCTAAACCAGCCACCAGAACAGTGTCTCCCTTCAAGTTGCCCTAGACACCTGCCAACTCCTAGTTCTGACCCTGGTATCCAGAACCACAAGTTCAGCTTTATAATTCAGAGGCATGAATCCAATTTGGATATATATATAGTTTATCTTCAGCCTTCCTTGGTTTCCTTATTAGAGATCTTGTTGTTATTGCTTTGTCAGATGTACCGTAGTGAAAAGTGATGCAGTGGCAACATATGAAAACCCATACCTCTTTCCAAAAGTCCTGTGGAAATCTTTCTTTTTGCACCAAGGGACAGTCATCAAGTGTGCCGAGGAATAGGTTGTGCCCAGAGAAAGTGGCAAAGTGCTTTTCTAAGAGAGAGCAAAAGAGGGAAGTGTAAGATGCACACAAAAAGGGTACATAGACTGCTACATGGACTTTCTTTTGCTCATTCAGCAGGAAGGTAAAAAAAAACGTGATGCAAAGTGGTTTTTAATTTTGTTTCAAAGCAGAATGCGCCCGTCTTTAAAACCAGCACTGTCAATCACAACTCTTTAATTAAGCTCATATTGGGAAGGACAGATGGTAAGCATCCCCTTAGGCTGGGG
>CM044435.1:127765382-127779355 GCA_024363595.1 Xenopus borealis | reverse complement strand
CCTGTGATTTAGACCACGCCCCCTGGCCAGGAATTCTGAAAATGCTGATTGGGTTAGAAATGCTGATCTATGAAGTCCATTGTTTGCCGAACGCTTCCCTGTAATGTGCCGATTGATATGCCCGGGCATGTCTGGCTAAATATCATAAAAAAGAAGTAAAAGACAATTAAAACTGAATTCGGGGGGGGATTTAAGTTGTTGGGCTAAGTTTCCCTTTCAATCTCCTTAAAGGGCGACGATTTGCAATTGGTCTTTATTTTAATTTTTTTGTTTTTCAGTAAAGCTCTTTGTGTACTTCAGCAGCTGTTTGTTTGCTAGTGTCGAGTTTAGCCTAGTAACTAGGCATTGGTTTGACTGAGTGACTGGAATATGCATTTGTGAGGAACATAGTAGGAAGTTAAAGGAACAGTAACACCATAAAATGAAAGTGTTTTGAAGTAATGTAAATATCATGTAGTGCTGCCCTGCACTGGGAAAACGGATCTCTTTGCTTCAAAAACACTACTACCTTTACAATAACTTTTAGTATGTTCTAAAATGGTGAATTCTAAGCAACTTTCCAATTGGTCTTTATTTTTTTAAATCCATTTGTTGCTTTTGTTTCATGATTTAAATTGGTCACTACCAAAAAAAAAAAAAAACATGCTCTATAAGGCTACAAATGTATTGTTGTTGCTACTTTTTATTACTCTTTCTATTTTGGCCTTTCCTATTCTTATTCCAGTCTTCTTCAAATCAGTGTATGGTTGCTGGGGTAACTTGGACTCTAGCAACCAAATTGATGAAACTAGAGAGCTGCTGAATAAAAAGCTAAATAACTCAAAAACCACAAATAATAAAACACCCTAAAGGTTATGAACCATGAAGTGGTGTTTGCACTGGGTGGGGGTCGCTTTCTTTTTCTGCCCCTTCTATTTATATACGACTGTCCTTTATCAGGCAAGGGCCAGAGGTGATTGGTGGTTTCCTGGGCATCGGTGAGTAAACTTGCCCTCCGTGTGACCTTGTACTGCTGCTAAATAACAGCCTGGGTGTACTTGTGGTGTGGGCATAATGCTGCGGTGCACGTAGTGGTGAATCTGCAAAGTCATTTTGGGAAGTCAGAATGTGAAGAAATTGGGGAGTTTCTGTTTTGTTCTCTTTGCTGAATGAATTGGCGGTAACAGAAACCACTCAACCAGGTTCTGCCTGTGGGAAAGACACCTCACAACATATCACATCTAATTGCCCAGTGCCATAACATACTTGCTGGTGTGTGTGTGTAGGGGGTTTGTGTGTGTGTGTGTGTGTAGGGGGTTTGTGTGTGTGTGTGTGTAGGGGGTTTGTGTGTGTAGGGGGTTTGTGTGTGTGTGTGTGTGTGTGTGTGTGTGTGTTTCAGGTTTCCAGATCAGGTTTCCAGATCAGGTTTATTTAATGTTTAAATGATCGTAGCCTTAAAGAGACAGACATCAGCAAATAACCTTTTTTATTATCCATCAGAACATTGTCTTTACGTGATATTTGTAATTTTGCCTGATGCTTTTACATTATCTGATCCCCTGTGTAGCTCTATGAGGGGGGCTGCCATATTTCAGCTTCAGTAATCTGTTGGCATTAGAAACTCAAACCGACAGATTGAGAAGGGACAGTCAGGTTTAGGAAATTCAAATAACAATTGCTTACAAAAGCAGAACTATAAATGGAAAATGATCAACATGAATAATAGATATCTTTTAATGTACTCTAATATTTTGAAAATACATTTTTTTTTTTTAAATGTCCGTATCTCTTTAAGAGATCCAAATTACAAGAGATCCAAGGGATAAGTACCCTTGTCTGGAAAATCCTATGTCCTGAGCACTCTGGATAAGGGGTCCAATGACTACACAGGAGCTTGTTTCTATAAACTATAGTAGTACTTATGTTATCTACTGTGTATCCTGAGCTTTGAATGGCTGCTCCCATGGCTACATCGCAGCTTGCTTCTATAAACTATAGTAGTGTTTCTGAAGCAAACGCACCAGTTTTACCAGTGCAGGGCAACGGTACATTATATTTTAAAGACAAAGCTTTTAATTTTTTGGCATTGCTATTCCTTTAATTCATTACTGGTTCAGCCGTGGCTCCGGGCGGCACTAGTTGTCCTGTTCCTTCCTGTTCACATTCATGTTTCTTTACATTGCAACATACGTGAGCAGCGCATGTATTCACTGCCCCAATCTACAGCCATTTCCTGTTGTAACGTGAGGAAGGTACCCCATAATGTTGCAGTTACAGAAATAATGTTGCTATCTGTGTGTATATGAAATGACTATGTCGGCAATGCAGTCCAGTTTTCGTTTCCCACTATGATATTCGCCTTCTGGCCTTGTGCCCAGTACAGACTGGTTTCTATAGATTTAAAGTCACAGATCACTAGAACTGATGTTGGCAGCAGTTTCTTTGCAGTTGTCTGCCCTACGGATCCATTTGCACTGCTGTGGTATGTATAGCTGGACAAACTGACTGGGCTGCGGCCAACAGGATGCCTCCTGTCCCACCCACCAGATTTTGTTACAATATACTGGCACCTTGATCTCCCTCCTCCTACTATGAACCATCATTAGGTGGCTCAACTTTAAAGGGATACTGTCCTTTTATTATTTTTTTTCAAAGTGCATCAGTTAATAGTGCTGCTCCAGTAGACTTCTGCACTCTAATCCATTTCTCAAAAGAGCAAACAGATATATATATTTTTTTTATATTAGATTTTAAAATCTGGCACTGGGTTAGACATTTTGTCAATTTTCCAGCTGTCCCTGGTCATGTGACTTGTGCCAGCACTTTAAGAGGGAACTGCTTTCTCGCAGGAGGTTGTTTTGCTTCTTTGTGTCACAGTGGGACCTGGATTTTACTATTGAGTGCTATTCTTAGATCAGGGATCCCCAACCTTTTGAACCCGTGCGCAACATTCAGAAGTAACGGTCATTTGGTAGCCCCTATGAATTGTCAACCTACATTGAAGCTCTGTATGACAGTACACCTTGTTTATATACAACCAAAACTTGCCTCTAAGCCAGTAATTCAAAAATAAGCACCTGCTTTGAGGCCACTGAGAGCAACATCCAAGGGGTTGGAGAGCAACATGTTGCTCACGAGCTACTGGTTGGGGATCATGGTCTTGGATCTACCAGGCAGCTGTTATCTTGTGTTAGAGAGCGGTTATCTGGTTACTTTCCCATTGTTCTATTGGGCTGCTGGGTGGGGGAAAGGGAGGGGTGATATTACTCCAACTTGCAGTAAAGAGTGACTGAAGAGGACAAATCACATGACTTGGGGCAGCTGGGAAATTGACAATATGTCTTGCCCCATGTCAGATTTAAAAATGAAATGTGAAAAAAAAAAAAGTTTGCTCTTTCGAGAAATGGATTTCAGTGCAGAATTCTGCTGGAGCAGCACTATTAACTGATGCATTAAAAAAAAAAAAATCCCATGACCGTATCCCTTTAAGTTAACTTTTAGTATGTTCTAGAATGGCCCCTTCTCCGCAGCTTTTCAATTGGTTGTCCCTATTTGTCCCTGTAATTTTTATTTTTTATTTTTGTATTCTCCGCTGCCTTCAGACTCTTTCCAGGTTTCATATGGGTTCGCCTAAAAAAAACAAATGCTTTGTACAACAACAACAACAAACAACATTTGTAAAGCGCTTTTCTCCCGTAAGGCTACAAATGCATCGTTATTGCTACTTTTGTATTGCTCCTCTTTCTAATCAGACCCTCTCCTATTCAAATCCGTGCATGGTTGCTAATGTAATTTGGACCCTAGCAGCCAAATTGCTGAAATTGCAAATTGGGAGAGCTGCAGAATAAAAAGCTAAATAACGCAAAAACCATAAAAACCAATTGCAGATTCTCACAGTATCAATCTGTACATCCTATAAAAAGTTAAGTTCAACCCTTTTAAGACCTCCACAATTTCTAATCCAAATGTAAGTTTATCTTGTCCAGTAGATTTGAGTGCTCCAGTAGGGGGGTCATTAATAAAGGTGCTTAGTGCAGGTTAGTTTGGCACATAAACTTACAATCGTCCCTGTTGTGTACTGAAAGCATTCCGCTCAGGCCTTTGTGTGTTTTCCCAGTATCTATTGCTTCATTGCACAAAACGCATGTGGCTCTTTTGTATACAAGGTAAACTATGTACCTTTCATAATGTCTCTTTATTGCACAGCTCTTCAGGGTTGCCAGGCAACTCTTGGGCAGGTCTTTCAGGTACAGATATTCTAAAGGGATTGTGTATGTGCATTTACTCGGCTATTATTAACTCTTCTATTCTCTCCCCAGGTGGTCTCCACTACCAGTGGGCTGCCGTTACTCCCAGAGATGTATTACCAGGCTGGAAATATCCAATGTCTGCGATGCCCTGCAGGTAAATCCTAATTGGCCCGTTAGTTTCTGTACAATTTGTATGTGTTCTTGTATTTACACTACTCTATGTTCTTAAACGTAACATCTGTCCAACTTTAGTTTTTTGTATTGTTTGTTCATTTTTAAGCTGTTCTCTGGCTGCATAGATCATCCCACTTCTTAAAGGAGACCTCTAGGATAAATGAAAGAACCCGAAGTTTGTAGGCAATTCTGGATAATCTATGGTGCTAAAAATAGCCCCTTTATTGGAGCTCCCTATAGGTGTTCACAGGTTTCAAATGAGGTGTGGGCGTGTCCTAACAGTCCCTACCAGAAGCATAGTAGGAGGGGGACAGCCAATCACAGCCCTGCAGTCACACAAGCGCAGACGGGCTTCGGTTCCCCATCAGGTCCTGCTAGCTGCTGATTGGTTCCTGTCCTACAGTGCAGTGAGCTGAGTGTACAGCCTGAGAATTGTGGGAGCAGGGAAGGGAGGCATTGATTTTGCAGACATATTCAATAAATCGGCTTTTTATTTATTTATTTTTTTTAAACACCATTCTTGTATCTAAATGAGTATAATGTACTGGTACGTCTCCTTTTAAGATCTCCATTTCATTCTGTGTTCTGACTTTGTATCATTTGTAGGGACATATGTGGGAGAGACCTGCACAACGCCGGACACAAGGGGAAAATGCTTTCCCTGCGACTCGGGTTTATTCAGTGAAGGTCCCACTGGCCTGGACCACTGTCTCAGCTGTATGAGCTGTCGGGATGGTAAGTTTGTGCCTGTCCTGTCAGTCTATGCAGAACTGCAATGTATGTGTGTAAACCAAATCTCAAAGACTTGGCTGCAAAATTTGGTTTGCTTAGGTGCGATCCTGAGAAATTGTGGGGGGGGGGGTCGTATCTGTTTTGGAAGTACCTTCACAGTAAAAGTATATTCTTTGTTACATTGGCTAAAAATTTTTTCTATTTAAATATGAGGATTCTGTTTCAGTTCAGCATTCGTGGAGGATTCAGTTTGTGTCTGGCAAAGGCCTGTGACACACTGGCGGATTCGGGGCTACTAATCGCCTCTTCCTCTGTGTCAATCTCCCTAAACTTCCTTCCCATGTCTTCCCGTCCGCTACAATGAAGTCGCCAGCCCTAAAGCACACACTGCGCTTCGTTTTCTGAAGTCGCCCAAAGGCTCCTTGTGAGGCAACTTTGGAAAACGAAGTGCAACATGTGCTTTAGCGCTGGCGGCTTTTCATTGTAGCGGACGGGAAGGCCGTTCGGGGAGATTGATGGCCAGAAGAAGCGATTAGTCGCCAGGCGACTTAATTCTCCCCAAATCTGCCCGTGTGTCACTACCCTAAAAGTTTCTAACTACTTAGAAAGTTAGAAAATCTCATTGAATGAGGTCACAATGGGCAGTGTAATCTGATCTTTATTCCCAGCTGAGCAAATGTAACGGTGTATGCATCCCTATTATTAACTGGCTAATAGATTCCTGGATTTGGTTCAGAATAAGGGCAAACCCAGACTTTTTTTTTTTTTTTTTTTTTTAAATTCAGCTTAATTTTGTCAACTCAAACCCTAGAAAATGTGGAAAATGAGGCATGTTTGCAACAACTTCCAAATTTCCATGCTGTGGGCTTGGATTCGGTTTGCGAAAGATTTGGGATTTGCTCAAATCAGGATTTACAGGCTTTAGTGTATGCATATCTTATAATCTGGCACACCAGCAGATAAACAGTAAATGGCTAGAAAATAGACCTGGCTTGTGTATCCGTCACTCTGAGTGATTTGTATAAATAGAGGAGGAAGCAGTGAAAAGGAGAGATAAATGGCAGAGAGGAAATGTGTAGGAACAGCAGCGTGATGCGAGACAATGAGCGGAAAGTAGAGAAGAGGTTGATAGGCACAGATGGGGAACTTGGGACGACAAGTGGAAGCAGCTGAATCCAGTAACATAAACAGAAATGAATGAACAGAACCACCATTGCCCGATTACACACCACTGATAAAAGAATCCTGTCCTGACAGGACCAAGATTATATTGTGAACTGGCAGATACCAGTGCAGTCTGCTTGATTTTATAAAGGGAAACTGGATGCGCTCAGTGACTGCTGCACATGCCCAGAATCTATCCTCTGCTGATGTCATTTAAAACATGGTTTCTTTGGCAGAAAGAGAAATTTGCTGTATTAAAGGAACAGCTCAGTGTAAAAATTAAACTGGGTAAATGGATAGGCTGTGTGAAATAAAAAATGTTTCTAATATAGTTAGTCAAAAATGTAATGTATAAAGGCTGGAGTGACTGAATGTGTAACATAATAGCCGCAACACTACTTCCTGCTTTTCAGCTCTTGCTTTCCACTGATTGGTTACCAGGCAGTAACAATCGGAGACTTGAGTGGGATGGTCACATGGAGCATAACTGTTGCTTTTGAATCTAAGCTGAATGCTGAATTGCAAACTTGCTGATCAGTTATGTCCCATGTGGCCCCCCTTAAAGTCACCAACTAACTCTTGAGTTAGAGAGCTGAAAAGCAGGCCCTAGGTGTGGAGTAAGTGAAAGTAGTCACTTGGGGGTACCTAACTTTTGGCCCTTGGGTTGCCACCTGCCTGGCTGATGGTTGATCCCAATGTTATTAATAGGGGAAAAAAGATAAATATGTAGGAAGGCCGGTATTTGTTTCCAGAAAAGGTGCCGACCCTATTTGGCACCACTCAGTAGAAAATTTTATGCTTTCTCCATTAACCTGTTGTGATGGAAGCTGGGAATTGCTGGAGGTCCGTGTGTAGTAATTTTCCACCCTGCTCTATGGATTTGCAGATCAGGAGGAGGTGAGACCCTGCACAGCCACTCAGAATGCAGAATGCCGTTGCAAGAAAGGCACCTACTGCCCCATGGATCACCCCTGCGAAGTGTGTCTCACGTGTACCGAAAGGTAAGTATTCTTCAGAGCAAGCTGCTACCATATGCATAGGTGCCATATAATATCATGCATAAAGTAACCCCCTCTTGTAAATTATAAGGATATTCTAAATTACCAAGGAGTTCCATGACCATATGCCATACATATAGCACTGCCTAGATATCAAAAATGAGTTTTATTCTCCCACAATGCATCATGGGCGGAGACATGTAAATCACTCCTTTATGTCCCTGTGGCCAACTATGCATCCAGAACCGCTGGTTTATAGCACAGATACAGCCTAATAGTTCAGAGCCATATATCCAAACTTGCAGACAGCCTGTTTCAATCTTGTTAGATCTCATCAGTGCAAGATATTGGAACATGGCTTCTGAGAGGTAGGACTTGGAGAGCAGCAAAAATAGAAACCGAACCTGGTTAGGGTGAGAATGACTGAAAGGAGCCAAAAAGCCCTTCACAAGCAATAGCATGCAAAGTGAAGCCTTCTGAAATCAGAAGGTGTTTACTTGTCTCATGCCATACATATAGCACTGCCTAGATGACAAAAATGAGTTTTATTCTCCCACAATGCATCATGGGTGGAGACATGTAAATCACTCCTTTATGTCCCTGTGGCCAACTATGCATCCAGAACCGCTGGTTTATAGCACAGATACAGCCTAATGGTTCAGAACCATATATCCAAACTTGCAGACAGCCTGTCCTTCTCACCCTAACCAGGTTCGGTTTCTCTTTTTGCTGCTCTCCAAGTCCTACCTCTCAGAAGCCATGTTCCAATATCTTGCACTGATGAGATCTAACAAGATCGAAACAGGCTGTCTGCAAGTTTGGATATATGGCTCTGAACTATTAGGCTGTATCTGTGCTATAAACCAGCGGTTCTGGATGCATAGTTGGCCACAGGGACATAAAGGAGTGATTTACATGTCTCTGCCCATGATGCATTGTGGGAGAATAAAACTCTCATTTTTGATATCTAGGCAGTGCTATATGTATGGCATGAGACAAGTAAATACCTTCTGATTTCAGAAGGCTTCACTTTGCATGACCATATAAAAGCGCAAGGCTGATGGTGTGTTTAAATACAGGTCATGGAACTCCAAGGTGACTTCTAATATCCTCATATTTTGCAACAGTGGGTACTTTATTTATTATAATACACACGTTTCAGTGAGTCATGTGACAGAAATGACATCACTAAGCTCAAGATATAATTTACAGGATATTTATCTTGTGTGTATCAGTCCAAGGGGAGATGGATACAGGAGGGAACTCTAGAGAAGCCAGATCTGTCCCCCTTTAACCACACAACTGTCTGATCAGAAATACAGCCAATAACCTTCCCACAGATACTTTATAACTACCGGTTCCACGTGCTTCCACAAATCTGGGCCTAGCTTTATTAGAAAATATTTGGTTCTAAAAAAACTGTAAGAAGGTGATGGAAATTGGATAGTGATTTAAAGAAATCTGCCAGCATTCCATTTAATTATCGTTTTTGCTTCTAGCTGCCCCCCAGGCCAGGAACTCCAGTTCCCGTGTAACTCAACATCGGATAGTCACTGCGGACCTGCTGAAAGTGGTAAGTTTCCTGCTTGTTGGACTGGACCTTCTAGAGCCTGCCTGGCAACTGAGCATCTAGGGGCCCCCACTTACAACAATTACTTGGTACTGTGCTAAATGGTGTAGGGTTAAGAAGACTTTTGGTGGAAACGTGAAAGGCCTCATGGGGAGACTGGAAAATCCTGTGTTGCATTGGTAGCCCAGTCCAACCCTGACTTTTGTCTCCAACTCTATTCAATGAATGTGTTCTGCGTAGAATACTGAATTGATGGAGCAGAGTCCGTGCACTGCTAGGGAAGAGACGCTCTCCGGGGGGGGGGGGGCAGATTAGTCGCTAGTGACATATCCTCTTCTTCGGGCAACTAATCTTCCAAAAATGCATTCATGCCGGCTAAAATGTAAATAGCCGGCGGGATGGCACTTGGAACGATTCCGAAGAACAGAAGATTTGCCGCTGGGCGACTAATCTCCCCAAATCTGAGCGTGTGTCTTAAGGTAGCCATACAGTCGGCAGCTTATTGGCCCGTGTATGGGGCCCCCCGACAGGCTTTACCGATTGATGTC
The DNA here is from genome assembly GCA_024363595.1 of Xenopus borealis. Taxonomy (NCBI): domain Eukaryota; kingdom Metazoa; phylum Chordata; class Amphibia; order Anura; family Pipidae; genus Xenopus; species Xenopus borealis. The sequence goes on along the minus strand of CM044435.1, from coordinate 127,769,940 downwards.
CGAAAGTCAGCCAGATGTCGATCAGGCGGACTAAAAAGCCTGTCTGCTTGCGGCAGCATCTGTTCGTTTATGTGATCCAACAGCCTGTATGGCCTCCATTATGATCCGATCGTTGGGCCCTACGGCCCACGATCGGGTCAGCCCGATATCGCCCACCTCAAGGTGGGCATATTGGGTAGAGATCTACTCGTTTGGCGACATTGCCTGTGTATGGCCACCTTAAGGGTGACGACGCAGGGGGTCACTAGTAGGTGCTACTTGCTGTGGCTACAAAATGCCAAAAAAATACCCTGACATAGACAATACTGAGAATTGCCTCTGCTAAAACACATGGATCTTAGCAAAGCCAGTTATCTGTCTGTTTTGTAGCCATAACAAGTAGCTGCTACTAGTAGCTCTGTGTCTTCATGTTTAAACTGGACTGATCCATTCATCTGGTCCATCATCCCCACGTGAGATGTGCAGACATTCTGGCATTTGGATCCTGATACCTTGCCTATGGATTTATTTGATACAGCTCAGACTACAATTCACTATGAAGTATCTGTATATCAGGGAGTGTTTTTTTGCTGCACTCTCACCCTACTGGTAAAACTTATGAATATTAATAGTTATCGGATGTGTGATTTATAAAGACACAAGGCCATATGCGGAGTATGTTTATACAGAACTCTGACCTACATGGTCCAAAATGCCCCATTATACTTGTTTTCTGTAGCAGGAAGGTGAATAATGTCTTGTAATACACAGGTAATTTATATGATAGGTGTTGGTCAATGAATGAGTGTTTATAATGAAGCATATGTTGTTCAGGGAGACCAGTTAAACCGTAAAGCCGTTTTGTTACTTCTGGCCTAACTTTGCAAGCTGTTATTCCCGGTATCACTGTGGTACTGTGGGTCCATCCAACTATAGTACAGGTATGGGATGCTTTATATGGAAACCCTTTATCCAGAAAGCTCAATTACAGAAAGGCAGTCTCCCTAAGACTTAATTTTATCCAAATAATAATAAGCCAACATTTTTATAAAGGATTTACTTTTTCTCTGTAATAATAACAGTACTGTGTACTTGATCCAATTTATCATTAATGCAAAGAAAAACAGACCATTGGGTTTACTTAGTTTACATTATTTTCTAGTAGACTTAAGGTATGAAGATCCAAAGTATGGAAGAATACATTATGTTCCCAGGGATACTGCATCCCATACCTGTAGTTCATTTGTAAGAAATGTGTTGAATATCTAAAAATGGGGTATATAGGTAACATAACCAAAACCTCCTACTATTCCTTCCCCCAAATTCTTTTGATGCTTATGTCAAACTGTCTCTACAGGATTGCGGATCATCTGGGTGTGTGTCCCAATTGCACTCTTTCTACTGCTTCTAATTGGATTCTGTCTGTGTAAACGTCTAAAGTGGTGCAAAGGTGAGAGGGAGCTTAATTGTGCTTTGGACTTGGCTGGGGATCGGAGTGCTAGCAATGGAAAGTGAAGAGGGCAAAGTCCAGACAGGGTTTAGAACGGTCAGTGCTTGGAAAGCGCAAACAAGTATGAATGGTGTGATGTTCTGGAAAAAGATGATTCTAGCAGTGCTCGGACAGAGGGCAATGAATGTACAAAGGAATAGCCAGGGGAAAGCGAGGGGAAGCACCAGTGCTTGGGCGCACAGGAGAAGGAACAAATCCAATGGTGTGAGGGGTTGGGATTGTGTTTTGGGCAGAGGAGAGTGAGGGGTTGGGATCGTGTTTTGGGCAGAGGAGAGTGAGGGCTTGGGATCGTGTTTTGGGCAGAGGAGAGTGAGGGCTTGGGATCGTGTTTTGGGCAGAGGAGAGAGGGCTTGGGATAGTGTTTGGGCACAGAGTAGTGAGTGACTACAATTCAAGGTAAGAGGGATTAAATGGAGAGTTGCTCACTACTAACCTGAAATGTGTTTGTTTCTAGATTGGCGCTCTGGAGTTCAGGTAAGAAATATTTATACACTTGTTTAATATACATATGTAAGAACAAGGCATACATTTGCGGCTTAACTGTGTGCACTTTGGTTCCTAAATGTGACCATCTCTTCACCGTTGCCTGTCACTCTGCTACACACATATCTATGTAGTTTCCCATGTGTTATGTCTTGTCTGTCTGTAAATGCACAGCACTGTGTACAAGGTTTGTTCTGTATACACAGATGTTCATCTCTTCATGTTTCTCCAAGATAACTGGTCACCCGGACAAACGAGACATTCCCCTGATATTGCCACGGTTGGTTTTCTCGGAGGACAAAAACCCAGATGAGCAAGAAGCGAGTAAGTACAGCCCGGGGCCCTCTCACTGATGTGCAGCCAAAATAATCACCCTGCATGTGGCGCCAGCAAATTATGCCATCGCTTTACAATAATTTACAATGAACCAGGCTCTTGCAAAACTGTAACAAGCAGAGTTGGAAAACAATTAGAGGTCCCTACTCCCAAGAGCTTACAATCTAAAGGCTGAGAATAAGAGGCAGTGGCTGTTTGGGTATGAATCTGGCAGAATACAGAGCTGGCAACACATTCACATAATTCTTTCTTTTCTTGCCCTAGATTCTATGTTGACCTCTTAATATTTGCAATAATGCAAGGTCTACTTTTAGTGATGTTGTCCCATTATGATCTACAGCAATAAAATGCTTATTATTGGGACCCATGACAAATACCTTCTCTCCTGCCATGTTCCCATGCTTTCTGCCCTCTAACAAAGCATCTCCTTGTCCAACAGTATTCCGCCGATCTTGGGACCACTTTGTTGATAATGTGCCGATGCAAAATTGGGACCAATTCATGCGAAAGCTGCCTCTCTCTCACTACTCAGTGAGTGAAGCCATAGAGAACCACAGAGGCAACTCCAGAGAGCAGAAGATTGCCATGCTCCAGGCCTGGTACCAGAAGAATTGCGGAGATGTCAATGAGCTGCTGTCCTATCTGCACTCCATTCAGTTGCACACCCCAGCCAGAACCATCGTCCAGGCACTTTTAAATGAAGGAGACTATATAGACAGAACTTAAAAGACAATTTATTTATATAATGAAATTTTATTTATTTTTGTAATAAAATTGAAAATCTTAACCCAAAAAAAAACAAAAAAACAAAAACCCACAAAAAAAAATAAAAAACCCAAAAAACAAAAAAAAACTGCTTTCATCCAAAACAAATTTGTATTTGTATTTATTTCAAAATGTCTGAGCATTTGACAATGTGGAAAGGAGTTCTCTCTAAACGAGCGGGTAAAACAGACCCTCTGCGGCTCTCGGCACTGAAAAGGTGGGCCGGATCAAACTGATCCAATTGTGTGGCCTTTGGCCTGAAGATCATGTGTTAATAGGGTTACCACCTCAGCTGGTTTTCCTATATATTTAACTTTTTTTTCCCCTATTAATAATAATAATAATAATAATAATAATAATATTGGGGATCAGCCATAATTGTTACTGGCCAGGTGTCAACCCTATGTGTTATGAGGCAAGGAATGTATCTGTGAATGTGTGGCACTAGGCCTTGATCGATGTCTGAGACAGCTCAGGTGCTTATTTGTATATATTTATATTGTAACCCCCCCCCCCCTTTTTTCTTTTCTTTTCTATATATAAACCAACTTTTCTTATGGCAGGAGCAGAAAGTTCTTGGAGAGGGAAGAGATAGGCCTTCCTTTAAAAAAAAAAAAAAAAAAAGTTGGTTGAGAAGACATGTCTCCTCCCTCCCTTACAGTGTATATCTTTCTATAATTTGGCCAAGAATATATTTTTTTTAACTTTATCATAATTTGATTATTATACAAACCATTTAACAATGACGCTTCATACCATAAGTCTACTAGAAAATTATGAAAATGTTAAATAAACCCAAAAGTTGGTTTTGCTGCCAATAAGGATTAGTTATATCTTTGTTGGGATCAAGTACACGTTCTGCCTTATTACAGAGAAAAAGGAAAACTTTTTTTTTTTTTTGTTGGATATAATGGAAGCTTTTTGGATAACTGGTGTCTGGAGTGGAATTGTCTGCTTGAAACACACACATAGAGACAGATTCTGTATTCTATATATTATTGTTGTGACAAGTAGCTCCATCTGTTATTGGGGGATGGTGCACTTCTCCTTCTATAGTTACATTTGTGCCATAAGCCCAACTCTTTCCATGAACCTTTAGGGCAGAAACATGTGCAGAGTCAAGGAGAATAGTCACCTGGCGGCAAATCTCCCTGAACTGTTTTCCCGGTGGCTAGAATGGAAAGTGCCAAAAGGCTCGCATTCGGTGTACTTCGTTTTCCTAAGATGCCTGAAGTTGCCTCACTAAGAAACTTAGGCTGAAAACTAAGTGCTTCCGGGTGCCATCCCACCAGCGATTTTCAAGGACTATTATTATTAACATGTATTTCTATAGCGCCAACTTGTTGCGTAGCGCTCCCACAGATCGCAGCATGTGTCTCTGCCTAAAGGGCTCCTACCCTAGTAAAATTGTTTCTTTTACCGGGTTCAGAGATAAATCTTGCATATAAAACACCTTGGGTGCTGCTGCTTTTTACTGTACGGTTT
>CM044435.1:127727499-127752363 GCA_024363595.1 Xenopus borealis | reverse complement strand
AAAAACTATTTGGGCATCATAATAAATTTTATTGTACAATTTTCATGTGTGGGTGTGAGCATTTTGAATTTGATTGGGAGCATGTTTAGGGGCATGTTTAGGGGAGCAGCTGATGTTGAGCGGTAAGATAGATGAATGAGTCTAGCAGCCACATTTAGAACAGGTTGTAAAAAGGCGACATGTTGGATTACATGCGAGGAGTAGGTTACAGTAAACAAGGCGGGAGATGATAAGAGACTGAATAAGTGTTTTGGTTGATTCGGAACTGAGATATGTTTGTATTCGGGCAATGTTGTGCAGTTGAACACAACGAGATTTTGCAAGTGTTAACTTTAAAACTAGAACAAAAAAAAAATGTATTTAAGTAAATTGCAAAAGTGCTCAGAGGCTTCTCCAGCTATCACTAGACCTTTTGCTTCCCAGAAAGCATTGGCCTATGGCAGCCAGTGTTAAAGCTAACTCTAATGCTCCATTATCCTTTTACACTAGTCGTGGACCCTAAAAGTGGCAATACACGGAGAGATGTTGCCAAACGAGCGGATCTCACCCCGATATGCCCACCTTGAGGTGGGTGATATTGGGCTGATCCAATCGTGGGACCTAGATTGATCAACGATTGTACTTTTTCTCTATGAAAAAAATATACATAAATAAAAGAGATATAAACAGCGATACCCAGTATGTTGGCGCTATATAAATAATAATAAATATTAATAATAAAAGAAAGCAGTGTATAACCAGGTGAAGGTGTCAGTTGCTAAGGACATTACATCTGACAAGTGATACAGGCTATATCAGATAATTCCGGTATGATATGGGGCCTGTTATCCAGAATGCTTGGGACCTAGGGGTTTCTGCGTAAGGGATCTTTCTGTAATTTGGATCTCCTTATCTTAAGTTTACAAAAAAAATTATTTAAGCATTAAATAAACCCAATAGGCTGGTTTTGCTTCCACTAAGCATTAATTATATCATAGTTGGGATCATCGTTGTTAATAATGTCAATGTCAATTATTCAATTTCAAAGAGTCTGTGGGAGATGACCTTCCCATAATTCTGAACTTTTGGATTTCATGTTTCCAGATAGATTCCATACCTAATAATAATTTTCTTGTGAGTTTGAGCCCATTAGAGAAGAATCCTCCTTAGAAACCAGTTGCTCATATAAACCGAATCCTTCTTTTCATATTAACATTTCAGTGCAACAAGCAAAACATTTATTATGATCCAAATAAAAAATTCCCCCATTCAGAGACCCCAAAACATCCCATAAGCCCCCCCCCTTCAGATAATGTCCGGCCAATGCAGAACTAAAAGCCAGAAGAACTGCATTCGGGCAAAGCTCTAAACCAGTTTGTGGATTCATCATTATGTAGGGACTTATAGGTTTTACAAATCCCTATAGAGTTAAATCCCTACCCTTCTTTATTCCTTAGTTACTAGGCAGATGCCTATGTATCTTATTCATTGTTACACCACTAGTTATTGGCCAAAGTGTGTAATGACCACTTCCTGCCTTTAAAGTATTGGACAGGGAGTGGCCTCTTCCTTTTGGCTCCTGGTGTCCATGCAGCTAGGTGTTTCCATTGAGCCTGGGATCACCAAGGCCCCATTAAGCCATTGCCCTGAAGGGACCTGAACCTTCAGTGACTGAGTTGGGGACCAGGAAACCCCGTGAATGAGGTTAGCTATCACAGGGTAGTTGTTTAATAGACTCTCTAGGAGAGTAAGATAGTCAGCTTTATATACCATGAGCAGCTGTATGCTCCATCAAGTAGCAGGGGGAAGCTTCCCAAAAGGCTTCCCCGTATGCCTTAAGTGAAGGGACCACAGCAGATAGGGTGTTAGGCTTAACATTGTCTCCCTAACCACTCCACTGGACGGGATCCGCACAACTTAAAGGTGTATTGCCTTGGGAATTGATGTACTCTTGACTACTATGTCTTATGGGAGTAACAGTCTTCATTTTGCTGTATCTGCTTCATCTATCTACTCCCCTGATGTGATATACTAATGCTCCTCATACGTGAGTAAACCTGTGGATATTACCTTGTGCTAATAAACATCTGTTCTTTTTTTACCATAGGAACCTCCTGGCGTCCAATCTGTTTTATTGTACAGTGGCCTGTGAAGATGGCCCCTGTGAACTTCGCTGGAGGGGACTTACACAGAGGGGTAAGTAGCAACTTAGGGGCTATAGCCCGGAAGGAGAGGTAGGCCGGGAGGGGGGGAGGGGTTAGCACCTGGGGGGATTGGATTCCCCTTTAAAGGGAAAGTTTCCACCTGGCAAAGGACCTGCCCTGCTGTGTAAGTTGCAGTGTAACTCATGCTCATAACCATTAGCTGGACACTTTAACCATTTGTGCTTGCCTAGCCCAAAAAAAGTGTTACAATTATTTCAGTCTAACAGTCATAAACTGACTACTAAATGTTGCTGAGGTTACTAAAAATAGGAAATATTGATGATTTCTTCTGGAAATCTGTTTCTCCCTACTTCCCTATTCAACAGTTGCCACAGAGAATGTTTTCTAAACAGAACAGTTGTTAAAAATAACATTTCTACTGAGTCACTACCACTTACTACTGAGTAGAAACTAAAAGTATCTCCTCTCTGGATATATCCAGTTTTCATATAATTACATGTTTTGAAACAACTGCCATGGAGTGGTTTACTTTGCCTTGCCAAGTGTTCTTAATCACATTGCTAACTGACCCTGCCCAGGGCCTTGATGTAAATAATAGATTTCAGTTCAAGAATTCAGACGGCACTGGGAGAAACGAAGGAGAATAAACAATAAACATTACACATAGCACAAAACTAATGATAAATATTTTAAAGGGGTTGTTCCCCTTCAGAGTGATACACTGAGACAATTTGCACTTGGTTTTCCTTTTTTATTATTTGTGGTTTTTGAGTTATTTAGCTTTATCACCTTTCAGCATTATTTATCATACTGGAGCTGTTGACTTACAGTTATTGTTTCTCCATGTGTATCCCTATAGAGATATGATGTCATTAGTAGAGTAAATACAGGCAATCCCGTGCAGCTTAGTATAGACATGATGCTCAGACAATCGTTTGCAATTTCACCATTTTATTACAAAAAGAAAATGTTCATTTTTCTGTAAACATAAGATTCTGTCAGGCTAGCCCCAAAATATACAGTGACTTTTATATACAAAGCCTCTCCCCCCACCCCCAAACCAGTACAGATTCAACAGGGAATATAGATTATTAGGCACACAGACAGACAGACAGTCAGGGCTTAGTGTGTGCATATGTACAGTGTATAATAATGTCCATTGTATAATAATGTCCAGTGTATTATAATGTCCATTGTATTATGATGTCCATTGTATAATGATGTCCATTGTATTATAATGTCCAGTGTATAATAATGTCCATTGTATAATAATGTCCAGTGTATAATAATGTCCAGTGTATAATAATGTCCAGTGTATAATAATGTCCATTGTATAATAATGTCCAGTGTATAATAATGTCCAGTGTATTATAATGTCCAGTGTATAATAATGTCCAGTGTATTATAATGTCCAGTGTTTTATAATGTCCATTGTATAATAATGTCCAGTGTATTATAATGTCCATTGTATTATAATGTCCAGTGTATAATAATGTCCATTGTATTATAATGTCCAGTGTATTATAATGTCCAGTGTATTATGATGTCCAGTGTATTATGATGTCCAGTGTATTATAATGTCCATTGTATAATAATGTCCATTGTTTTATAATGTCCAGTGTATAATAATGTCCAGTGTATTATAATGTCCATTGTATAATAATGTCCAGTGTATTATAATGTCCAGTGTATTATAATGTCCATTGTATAATAATGTCCAGTATATTATAATGTCTATTGTATAAGGCCAGTAACGATACAGTTCCGGCTTCATGGCAATCAGATGACCAACAAAGCTTTTTACTAGCCACAGCAGGGGATCAGTCATAAACACTGGGCAAATTTGCACTTGGGCAGTTACCCATAGCAACCAATCAGTGATTAGCTCTTCCCAGCAAGCTGCAGGTAGAATAAAAAAAGCATGCTGTTATTGGTTGTTGTGGGTTACCATCGAGGTGCAAAGCTGCCCATGGTTTACAAATGACCCCACCTCTTCTAACAACAACACTTCACATGACCACCCTTGTTTTAAACAATCATTACTGAATCATTTACCACCCTCCAAGGGTTTTCAATTTGGCAGCCTCCTGGACAGTGGGGCTCATTTATAAACACCGGGTAAATTTGCACCTGGGCAGCAACCCATAGCAACCAATCAGATGATTGCTTTCACTGTTCAACCTGCAGCTGGCTAAATTAAAAACCCTCACTGATTGGTTGCTATGGGTTACCCAGTGTTTATAAATGAGCCCCAGTGTCTCTTATGCACAAGTTTCCTGTTTCCCAGGCTCGGCAGCCGGACAGCAATGTATAAACTCTGATTATAAATCCTTACCATTTGCTAGAAGTAGTCACAATGGAAAATACATTTGTAAAAGGAGAAGGAAAGGCTAAAATTAAATCAGTAAACCCTCAAAGTAATGCTGCTCTGAGTCCTCTATCAAAAGAAATACAGTATTACTTTCCTTCTATTCTGTACACATGGGCTTCTGAATCAGATTTCCTGTTTTCAGCTTAAACCTCCAGGGCTAGGGCTTGAGCATGCTCAGTTTGATCCTCTCTCTCCCCCTCCCACCTCTCCTCCCCTCCCTGCTGTAATCTGTGCCCAGAGCTATGAACAAGCAGGGAGAGACTCAGACAGGAAGTGATGTCACCCCAAGCTAATATGGCAGCTGCTATCTCAAACAAACAGAGAGCTGCTAGAGCAGTTTACTCAGGTATGGTAAAGCATTCTGCAGAATAAATATAGTCTTATAGCTTGCACTATCGTGGCTAAACTATTTGCATTAAACTTTTCCGGTAGCTTTCCTTCTCCTTTAACACATTCCATGATATTATGTGTTAAACCTAAACCAGTAAATTATCGCCAGTGTTCTACTACTGTATAGTGAGTTGTATCTAAACCATGTATCCTCTTACATAATAGATGCCCCCAACCAGCTCTGCAGTCACCCTATAGCTAGATATACATGCACCAATGCCAGGCTTCGTGGTGATTGTTCTGTTTGTTTGTGTGTCTGAGAGAAAAGAAAATAACCAGAAAAATACCAGTTCAAAAAGTTGATTGTCTTATATACCAGTTGTTTGTTGTACCAGAAGCAGTAGGTACCTGGGCATAGTAATGACTACAGCCTGCCCAGCTTTACGTTATTCCCTCGGTTATACTGCGGAGAATTAGGATGGTGTATAAACTGCAGAACCAAATACTCTCCTCCTGTATTCAACGCAACTGAACGACACATTTTTATGGGCAGATCAAACTTCAGCTCTAATGTATGTAATTATTTTTTCCAATGACCTCACAAGACAGACTGGAGTAAAACAGCGGAGCAAACAGTGTGCACAACTTGTGCATATTTGTATTGGAGTTGAAGCTGCCATCTTGTTAGGCTCAGCAGATTGTACATATACGTAGAACCATCTAATGGCGCCTCTAGAGTTCTTCACTGAAACCCCGCATGGTGATGCTCTTGTCTCTGTGAAGGGGAAGTATCCCAAGCTACATATCTAGTGAAGATGGTTTTCAGCAAAATATGAATCATTAACAGAATCTGTACAAAATGGCAACAGCCTAGAAAGTGACAGTTTAGCCCACATACCAAGGCTGACCCCTGTTCAATGCACATGCACACATTAAAGAAGATATGGAGGGTTGAGAGCAGGACTCAGCCAACAGTAGACGAGGAGGGAGTCGGGGTGGCAGAGGAGCCTGCACTGGAGCTGTTCCAGAACAACCAGCGCCTCTTCGGCTGTCTCTTCTGGTGCAGGGCTGTCTCTTTCTCACGCTCCCTCTGTGCTCTCTGAAAGTGGTCTTCTTCCTTCAGGTACCAAACAGGGGGCCAGCGCTGGGTCTCAAGCGTCTGCTGATTTTCTGCAGATAAGGGCAAGATTAAAGGGATTCTGTCATGATTTTTACGGTTTAATTTAATTAAACTGTTTCTGTTGTTTCTCCTACTCAATGTAACTGAAGGAGTCTCAGTGGGACCTGGATTTTTACTATAGAATGCTGTTCTGAGATCTACCACAGAGCTTTTCTCTTGTTACCTTAGGGGGAAGGGAGAGGTGACTTCACACCACCTTGCATGCAGCAGTAAATGAGTGAAGTTTATCAGCGCTCAAGTCACATGACTGAGGGCATCTGGGAAACATACAACACATGTCTAGCCCCCATGTCAGATTTCCAAACTAAACATTAAAAAATCTGTTTGCTCATTTGGAAAACGGATTTCAGTTCAGAAGTGTTGTTGGCACTAGAAACAGCAGCATGCCGTATATATAAACTTAAAGAGGCAGATAGAAGACGTATCATTAAGCAGAAATGAGAAATAAATCCCAAGACCCCCCATTCAAAGAGAGCTACCCTCAAGGAACCAGACAGTGCAGGAGGTTAAGTTTATTGTCCATATTTTATCTTAGAAACTTTTAAAAGAAGGGTTAGACTATGTACAGTTTCATAGGGATTATTGCATAGACTGGGTCCCCAACCTTTTTTGCTCGTGAGCCACATTTAAATTTAAAAAAAGAGTTGGAGAGCAACACAAGCATGAAAAAGTCCATGTGGATGTCAAATAAGAGCTCTGATTGGCTTTTTGGTAACCTCTATATGGACTGGCAGCCTACAGGAGAGAATATTTGGCAGTACACTTGGTTTTTATACAACCAAAAAAGGCAGATTTGTGCTGAACTTCAGCATGCGCTCATCCCACCAGTGACCTAACTATACACCACTTCTGCCTCCAGTTATGGCTTTTTATAGTTAATCCCCAATATTCTAATGCCTCTCTGATACCCTGAAATCAGAGAGACGCGGGTGTATAAATACCAGGATTAAAATGCATGGTATCTCAGCTTCCCACATAGGATTAGTCCTGAATGTTTCCACTCCACTTACTTTGATATCTCTGTGTACAAAAATCTTTCCCAAATTCAAATTTCATTTATCATATACACAATCATACGCAAGTACGACACGCTTATTGACTAGACTGACATCTAGTGGGCAAAGAACGATGCCTTCATGGTAATTATAACAAAATGCATTTGAAAAATGAATTTCTTATACATGATGATTGTCTCTGCAAGAAGAAATAGGTTTTAGGGCTCTGGCTGGTGTGCGCTTGTGGTGGGTCCTTGGACCACTAGTCTGACACTGCTTGTAAAGTCAATTGGATTATCTGTTGCCCATTCCTTTGTTCATATGTCCTTATGGGTTAGTCTATATATGACAGACTGGCAGGAGTGTGTGTTATAGAATGTCTAATTCTGAGCAACTATTCAATTGGTCTTCATTATTTTTTTCATAGTTTTTGAATGATTTTCCTTCTTATTCTGACTCCTTCCAGCTTTCAACACGGGGAGCCATCTAAAAGGGAAATGCGCTATAAGGCTACACATTTATTGTTATTGCTACTCATCTTTCTATTCAGGCGCCCACCTATTCATATTTCAAATAATAACAAAAGAAAACCAATAGCAAACGGTCTCAGAATATCACTGTCTACATCATACTAAAAGATAACTCAAAGGTGAACAACCCTTTTAAGAGGTGAAACCTAGTAAGTGGCAGCTGAATGGGTGGTAATGAACAGCCAGTAAGGGTAAGGTTACACAAGCAGATTTGAGGAGATTTAGTTACCTGGCAACTAAAGGTGGCCGATAAAAACTGCTGACGGACCGTATGGGGCCCTCCTATGGGCTTCCTGATCGATATCGAGATCGAAAGTCGGGCAGATGTCGTTCGATGGGATTAAAAATGCGATCCGACCACCCGTTTCTCCTCCATTGTGATCTGATCATTGGGCCGTAGGGCCCACGATTGGATCAGCCTGAAATCGCCCACCTTGAGTTGGGCATATCGGGGAGAGATCCGCTCATTTAGCAATATCGCCAAACAAGCCGTTCTCCCCGTGTAAGGCAACTTAATCGACTCTTCTTCTGGGCGACAATCTCCTCATGAGGCAACTTCTGGTGACTTTCGAAAACGAAGCGCCACGTGTACTTTAGCGCTGGTGACGTTTCATTGTAGCCCGAATCTGCCCGTGTGACCTTACCCTAAGAGGTGGTTATATTAAACATAAGAAGCTACAGGGAGAAGAAGGATTAGAATATGAATTAATGTACTTGATTTTTACCTATTCTACTTAACTTGTATTGGAGATGTAAAATTACAGAGCAAAGGTACTATTGCACAAAGTAACATCAATAAACTGTAAATCATTAGCAGCTGTTGTTGTACCCCATGTCTTGTTATTAAGTGAAAAGGGAGAAGAGAGATTAAGAGAGACATTGTAAATTAGGATCCTTCTTACTCGGTAGCCCAAGGTACAGGCATAGATGATGCCATCATATGTCTGACATGGCAATAGTTAGCTTAGCTGCAGTGAAAAGTTGGGCAAGGCGAGCCTGTGTATTATTTATGTTTGGGATCCTGTTGCTCAAGTAGAGATTGGTCCAGTGACTGAGAATACCATTTCGTAGACCCTCATCTATAAGCTTCCACACTGCCCCCAGATATGATAAGCTTTACCCTCGATAAGCTTTACCCTCACCTCCACAACCTCTAAAACATAGGGAACTATAGTGGTTATTTGTTTAGTGTAGTCTAGATTTAGTACTAAGTACCACTGCAGCAAGACCTTGTATCAAGCAGTGAGTTATGAGCGATTGAGTTCCAGATTCTGAGCTAGTTCTGCTATTCCATAAGTCAACCAAGGTTCCCTAGCTTTAACATAAGGTAAAGTTGGTGAACTCCTAAGGAGTAGTACTCAGGGGTGTAACTATAGAGGAAGAAGACCCTGTGGCTGCAGGGGGCCCAGGAGGTATAGGTGTCCCATGAGGATCTACTTTATATGCCGTTTCCATGAATATTGGTAAAACAGGTCGACTTCTAAACATTTTGGGGGCCTGAATGATAATTTGCTGTGGGGGACAGTAATATCTAGTTACACCACTGGAAGCACCTTAGCTCAAGTAATTCTCATTAAGTATGAGATTAATGATCCTAGATAGTACTCCTTGTGGGACTGACAAGCTGGACTTTTGCACTCCACAGGGTGTAAACATGAGGATTCACTTTCACTGAAGAAGTATATGTGTGAGTGTATTTGCTTGTTCTTACTTACAAGTATCTTTAATTCAAGTTATTAATCTTTGATATATGTGATGGTGTATGTTTTGGTAACTGATAGACTAGTCATTAAGAGGGTAGACCCCCTGTAAGTGGCAGTGGAAGTGCCCTCAAATGGCACAGAGGACCCACAAATACCCATTTGCACCAGAGCAGTGATCCTTGGCATCCAGGAACCTAGAAACAGTCTACGGCCTTTTATAGAATGAGAGAAATACTGTGATTGGTTGGTGTGAGTTGCTCTGTGATATATATATATATATATATATATATATTGTTTATGTGCAGTAGAGAAACTGTTATGCAATAGGGAGAGTATCACTGACCTGCAGACACAGCTTTGATGTCACGTGGGAATTTCCTACAGACACGGTTATAGTTGGTTGAGATGTGGTGCATACACCATGCCGCCAGCTGGTCTGCTCCATGAAACTGCAATTAAATAACGAGTCCGTTACAGTTCCTGACGTTGGCCAGTCCACTGGCTACTGCTATAATTTCATGCATGGGGCTCACTGCCGGGCCATCTGACCAATATGTTGATATCTACACTGTATTGTTTGTAAGGTAGGCACTCAAAGTGGGCCCACTCCTCCCCCCCTGTTATTTTAACCTTTGGACCAAATAGATTGGTGATACTTTTTTGTGTTACCATCTGATTTGAGTGCAAATGGGATTGGTGGATAATAGTTCAAATATCCTGTATGTGTAGCTCACCAGTAGCCTATGATTAATTAACACAAAACGCATAAGGGTAGGGGCAGACGGGCAGATTCGGGGAGATTAAGTCCTCTGCCTTCTTCCTGCTTGAATGAGAAAACACCAGCAATGCACTTGCAGAGCTTCGATTTCCGAAATCGCCGAAATTTCCTCATGATGCAACTAAAGGAGATTTTGGAAATTGAAGAGCTGTGAGTGCATTGCGCTGGCGTTTTCTCATTCAAGCAGGTGGAAGGCAGGAAGAAGGCAGTTCGGGGAGATAGTCACCACGCAGAAGAGGTGATTAGTCGCCAGGCGATAAATCTCCACGAATCTGCCTGTCTGCCCCAACCCTAAGGCTGTAATCCTTAATTGTACTGCAATAAATACTTTTTAACTAAAACTGCCTGCAGGATTTGCTCTTTGAGTGCCTACCCTACAAACAATACGGCGATGTCTGCTCCCAGAGCACCTGGGCCTCCTCATGTACGTGGTGAGTCTCTGGAAAGAAATATTTTGATGATATTGTAAACATCTTCAGCCTAATATGGCTGAAAAGATGCCTGATCACTAAAGTGACCTGCTGAGATGCCTGAGGAATCTAAAAACGACCACCCCTTGTAGAGAAGGGAACATACTCACCAGGTCCAGACTGAGAATCAAAATAGGCCCTGGCATTCCAAGTACAATGAGGCCCTAACAGCCCCCACCAGCCCACTAATTAGTTATTTTCTATGGCATCTTACAGCCCAGTCTGGGCCTGATTCTCACAAACAGCATATAAATCCTGCACACCTACAGTTTCATTCTGCAGTACTTGGAAGTGATGTTACTAAAACACAAAATGTCCAGAGAAGAGACTAGGCTGATAAAGTTGGTTTCATCAAGGTAGAAAAAAAGGATTTATTGATACAGCAAGAGTTTTGGAAGATGTGGAATTGCATCCTTGAAGTAGTTGTCAAGGTATAGAAATTAAATTGTTTAAAAAAAAAAAAGGTCTGGAAGCCTCGTTTAGCTCCTTCAGTCTGGATTAGCGATGGGCGAATCTGGGGCATTTTGCTTCGGCAATTTTTTTGTGAATTTCCAGAGAAATTCGCAAATACTGCCGGCGTCTCATTTTGGACACGGAAGTCCGTTTTTGGACACAGGCATCTGTTCTTGGACGCTGGCGTCGAACAATGGCGAATTTTCACCAGGCAAATTTTTGCAGGCATTTTGCGAATTTATCTGCTGGCAGTGAATCGCGGGAATTCACCGCAAATTCACACCAGGCGAATACATTTGCCCATCACTAGTAGGAATTTGCATAGTTAAGTAGGAAATTACTTGGAGCAAATATTGAACTTCATTCTGAATTACCTGAGCAGCCTCCAGTAACATAAGAGCTTCTCCATCAATGTCCTTGTTATTCAGCGATGCATCCAACATGACCGACACCGTGTGTTGTTCTGTTATAGAATACAAAAATCAATGGCTGGACAATGAACATTTCATATTACCCAATCATCTAATCACAATTGCATCCACGAGGGTTCAACTTATACAGGTATAGGACCTGTTATCCAGAATGTTCGGGACCTGGTGTATTCCGGATAATGGATCTTTCCATAATTTGGATCTTCAGACTTTTAAGTCTACTAGAAAATCATGGAAACATTAAATAAACCCAATAGGCTGTTTTTGCTTCCAAGTTAGTTGGTATCAAGTAAAAGCTGCTGTTTTATTATTATAGAGAAAAAGGAAAACTATTTAAAACATTTGGATAAAAAAGAGTCTATGGAAGATCGCCTGTAATTCGGAGCTTTCCGGATAACAGGTTTGCGGAAAACGGATGCCATACCTGTACTAGCTATACTATACTAACTATATAAGCAAGAATATGCATTTTATATCCGTTATAATAATTTTATATTATATCTTAGTAAATGGGTGGGTAGCTGGTGCAGAATGAGTCAGGGGCGTAACTACCGGGGGAACATGGAAACATTAAAGGGCAAGGAAAGGCAAAGAAATAAAATCCCATTTTTACTTTCTTTAATGAAAAAGAAATCTATCTCCAAT
This sequence comes from Xenopus borealis, assembly GCA_024363595.1. NCBI lineage: Eukaryota > Metazoa > Chordata > Amphibia > Anura > Pipidae > Xenopus > Xenopus borealis. Next base: position 127,740,333 of record CM044435.1, on the reverse strand, counting down.
ATACTTTTAAAATGTGTACTGTTTTTATAAGAAACCTGACTGTATGCAGTGAAATTCTCCCTTCATTTAGTGCTTCTGGCAGGGAAACAATCACTTATGAACAGCAGGGGGAGCCCCAGCCTTACTTGCCAGCCATGCAGAACTCAAGCAGCTTTGTTTTTTGATCATTTATGACGATCCCTAAGCAGCACAGACCATACTGAGCATGTGCAGTGCCAGTGTCAGACAAAGATGTATAACAAAGTTACAAGATGACAGCCCCCTGTGGCCAACTTTGAAAGCATAAATCATTTGTTTGATTAGGCTTGTGGTGCAGTAAGTTCTTGTTTATGTTTAGTATACAAAATACAGCAATTCTAGCCTTATTCTATTTTACACTTTCCTTGTCTTTTAAATAAACCCAATAGGCTGTTTTTGCTTCCAAGTTAGTTGGTATCAAGTAAAAGCTGCTGTTTTATTATTATAGAGAAAAAGGAAAACTATTTAAAAAATTTGGATAAAAAAGAGTCTATGGAAGATCGCCTGTAATTCGGAGCTTTCTGGATAACAGGTTTGCCGAAAACTGATCCCATAACTGTACTAGCTATACTATACTAACTATATAAGCAAGAATATTCATTTTATATCCGTTATAATAATTTTATATTATATCTTAGTGAATGGGTGGGTGCAGAAGGAGTCAGGGGCGTAACTACCGGGGGAGCACCCGGCTGGAATCGGCTCCAGCGCTGCAGAAATCAGTCACGGGCGAGGGGGGGCGGCTGCACAGCCCGCACCAGGGCCCGCCCCCATCTAGTTCCATTACTGGAAGGAGTGTAGGCTGAATCAAGCCACTATCAATAACTCAGATGCAGTCAGGTGGCTGCCGCACATAGTAAGTGCCAAGATATTGAATAAATCCCTTTATTCAGCCTATATTCACTGAATAAGGATTCTGTTATACATACTCTCTGCCTACTGGTTTAACAAAATTAAAGATTACAGAGAGTGAATTGTTCTGCAGTTGTCCTTGTTTTCCGAAGGAGCTGTGGGAGAAGGAAAAGGCATTCAATCTCCTCATAATTCTGTATAATGTATAATAACTCCACCTCATCTGTAAGCCCGAGGAACAAACATTAAAGGAGAAAGGAGCACTCTCCTCTTGATAGACAGAAGCACATGTAACGTTTACAGCGTGGGTATCTTATAGCCTTACCTGTCAGTGCTACAAGATGGGGTAAGCAAAGCCTGTTAGCAAGAATGATAAGGTCCAGTGGGTCAAGATCAGGTCCGGTACTAAACTGGCCGGTATACAGATACTCCAGTACAGCTCGCATACTGCTTCGAGAGGTATATGGAATCACCACCTGTTTAATAGGGAAAGCACATATCCCATTAATGAACACTTACACTTACTTCACTGATATTAAAGGGGGGGGGGAGTTAACTTTTTGTATGTTATAGAATGGGCAATTTTAAGCAACTTTTCATTATTTATTTATTTTTATAGTTTTTGACTTCTTATTGTGACTCTTTCCAGCTTTCAAATGGGAAGTCCCTGACCCCATCTGAAAACAAATGCTCTGTAATGTATTGTTATTGTTACTTTTTATTACTCATCTTTCCATTCAGGCCTCTCCTATTCCTATTCCAGTCTCTTATTCAAATCAATTCATTGTTGCTAGGATGGCCTGGACATTAGCAACCAGATTGCTGGAGAGCTTCAGAATAAAAAGCTAAATAACTCAAAAATCGCAAATAATAAAAAATGATAAACAATTGCAAATTGTCTCAGAATATCAATCTCTACATCACACTAAAAGTTAACTCAAAAGTGAACAAATTACAGCCCAGCCACCCCAGCGTTCCTTATAGTCAATGCCATTACTTAACCTTGTCTATTCTCATCCTGCCCTTTCTGTATACTGACCATTTCTTGTATATATTATTTAGGGCTACTGAATACCCCTACAAGGAGAGGTGCTGAAAAAGCGATAGTCAAACCTTTTCAATTCGAAAACACCTTTAGTATTCATCTTTTGGTCAGAGACTCTCTTAGCTTACAATATGTGTATTAATATATCAGTATATATCAGTATATATCAGTCATTCAATAACAGCCACAAGAATATCTAGGACAGCCAACAGATATTCATCCAAAATCTCACTCTAAGCTGGGCTTTCAGAAGAACAAAACAAAAAGAACAGGTGCCAACAAAAGGTTTATGCACTACCTAAATTACAAAAGGTGCAATAGGTTACGCTAGCAAGCTTTACATTTTATTTGGGAGGGATATACTCACAGTTCACAGGTGCATATATAAGAACTAGTTATGAGTCCCTCCAAAAAACAGTCAAGATTATCAAAAATACAAAAAAAGTTTATTAAGGTTTATTAGGACATGTAAAAAAAAAAAAAGGCCTAACACATTTCATGCCTGTTGTGACACTTACTCTCAAGTGCCCCAACAGGCTGTTTTTTTTACTATGTCCTAATAAACATTTTTTGTATTTTTGATATAACTATTGTTGCACTTTCTGGGCTTTCAGGAGATCAAATGGCCATTATTTCTCCCCAATTTTAACCCTAAATGGGCTTCAAGATGAACCCCAGCAATACTGATCTAAACCCACTATCAAATCTAATCCCCGGCCCTCAAGATACTGACTTCTTGCACATCATAGCAGCCAATCATTATGAAGTATCCCATAAAGGCCTAGGTCCTGATATAAACAACAATAATTACCTACATTTTTTAGGGATGCTCCAATTCCAGGATTTGGTCAAATCCAAAGCTTTTACTGCAGGATTCAGCCGAATTCAAGAGCCTGGCTAAACTGAATCCAAAACCTTACAAAATGGGAAAAATTTGCCACCCATTAATCAGCTATCTCCACAGTTAGGGTTGGATTTTGTTTGGTTATTTGGCCAGATCAAATCTAAGGGTTTGGTACATGCCTTTATTTATTAAAAATATAGAATAATGTAGAATAATTTGCGACATCCTATTTTAAAGAGGAAACATACTCTCAATGTATGTAGAATTCTTTCCTTTTTTCCCATACATATGGACGCAGGTCATTCTGCACAGGAATGTAACTGTTCTGGTTTGGCTGCCATGGTAAAAGATACCCATCATGTGGGTCTTACTGGGAACTCTGTGTCTTGTGTGTAGTAGCATGACAGGTCACAAACATAATGGTGTCAGGATATTGAGTGCAATTCTTCTATATAAAGTAACAGTGCTGATACAGAACACTAATATGTAATTATGGCAACGTCACTGGTGATATCCCGCAGGGCCTCTGGCAATCACTTGCATCTCTGGCTTCCTGTAGAATGGCAGCTCTCAATGAGATATAACAGTGCCCAGCCACAGGCACAATATACTGCTCCCTTAATAAACTTCAAGACTGAGAGACATAATGTACAATCTTTGTGGAACGGTGGCCATACACAATAAGATCCGCTCGTTTGGCAAGGTCACCAAATGAGCCGATCCTTCCCCGATATGCCCACCAAAGGCAGAGTGATATTGGGCTATTCTAATCTTCCAGCCCTAGGGCCAAATGATCGGATTACAACAATGGCAATGGGTGCCAACGCGAAAAGGACAGAATCAACCAGCTGATCCAGACATCAGTCCTAGATCCATTTGGTCTAAATGACCGATAGCAGCAGTTAAATATGCCTGTGTTTGGCCACCTTTAGGCAGTCGCAATTAACCAAATGACAACAGCACTACCTAGTGATCAGACTCTCTAATACGGTGTATTACCTCAGTGGTGCTGCTCTCCAGAAAAGGACCCCCAAACATGGCCGCCATCCAGTCGCAGCCAGAGATAAGCAGAGGCTTGTGGGCTTTTATACTCCCATCATCCAGCATGAAGGTGACATCTGATAAGAAATGCAGGAAAGAGAAAAAGGAGGAAGCAGAGATAGTCAAAGATTCCATATTTTACAATCAAACAGCTAACTGTAACCTTAGCCTATCCCCTCCACCCTCTCTTACTTTAGACTGGTTCAGTATGGACATTCCTTACTAGTCCTCACCAGAGAAGGTTCCTTTAGCCAGACACTCCTTGACACGATTGCTTCTTCTGACATGGAAAGCCCTTGTGATCTCCTGGTTCATGAAGGCCTCTCTGTTCAAGATATTTGCCACCATCATACGAAGGTCGAACACTTCTAACAACTCTGCGATATGAGCTACTTCCATGAGATCTGGCTCCCTCTCATCCAGCCGTCCAGTGTAGAGAAACTTCAACACTGCCCTAAAAGGCCCAGGCCTCACTGAGCTGTCCATTTTTACCACTGCTACACGGCGTGCCCTGTATCCTGGAGGCTCTTCAAGAACTCCACTTTGGATGCTCTCAAAAGCCCTGCTCCAGCTGGACAAGTCCCTGCCACACTCTCTCCCAAGTGTCCCATCACTTGCTGATGTTCTCATACCACCTCCTTCTGCTTCCCCTGAACCCTCACAGGCATCAAAACTGGAGGCCCTCAACAGAGGATCCCTGGTTTGGGTAGGGGAGTCTCCATCCTCCATTAGAAACAAGTCACAAAACTTGGAGGAGGCTGTTGAGAGGTAGATGCGGTGAGCATAGATACGAATTTTCTCTTGAACCACCAGCACCACATCAGCACAGGAAGCCTCTTCCAACAACCGTGCCGGGTGTTCTTCACTCTTTGTTGGTGGGTCAGGCACTATTATAACTGGAGGAGGAGGTCGTGGGGGCAGGAATGGAGCCTGAGGAAGAGGCCTGCGCACACTGCGTAGGTGTGATTTCCAAAACTGAAGGTGACGCCGAGAAATAAGGGCTGACCTGATGGCATTATCAAAGACTTCTTTGATGCCACACTGCGCTACTACACTAGTCTCATAATAAGGAATTCCCAGCTCCTTGGCTACTTCACGGCCCTTCTCCGGGGGTAGAATCTCCTGGGGGCGAATTGGCCTAATACGGAAAAAGTTCATCAGTTAGACAGCTAATAGTGCTAAATGAAACAATTGGCATGCAATTATAGGTGATAAACTATTAATAAGAACTTTCAATTATCTGAACTTGCTGATGGTGTTATCATTATCTTGAATCAACAATAATGTGTAGGTCATAGTGGTGTAACTATAGAGGAAGGGGTCTGCTAGCCCGAAAGGCGAACAACTGCGCAACTGCTTCTTGCTGTGGCAGACGCCCATATGCTTGAGAAGGTGGGGAGAGCGATGCTGAGGCTGCAGTCCACTTAAAAAATTGGTTACGGGGGGGGGACAGATGCTGGTAGGTCATATACTGAACTATGTTGCTAACATGAAGCTACCTCTCATGGGTTGTAAAATGGGAAGGAAAGGAGAACCATTTATATAGTGCTTTTCTCCCATGGGACAGATTAAGTGTCCAGGGCCACGGCAAGTAGTCAAGTGGAATAGAACCAGAGTCTCTAGTATGAGATCCCACAGCAAATCACTTAAAGGAACAGTAACATAAAAAAATTAAAGTGTTTTACAGCAATAAAAATATAATGCAGTGTTGCCCTGCACTGGTAAAACCGGTATGTTTGCTTCAGAAACACTACTATTCTTTATATAAACAAGCTGCTGTGTAGCAATGGGGCAGTCACTCAAAGGAGTAAAGGCTCAGGTTACACATAGAGTTGCCACCTGACCGGTATGTCCCAATGTTATTAATAGGAAAACAAGATAAATACATAGGAAGGCCGGTATTTTTTTCAGGAAAAGGTGGCAACCCTAGTTATACAGCAGATAGCAGATAAACTCTGTAGAACATAATGCTGTTATCTATTATCCACTATTTAACCTGTGCCATATAGACTTTTTTCAATTTCCGTCATTGCTACACAGCAGCTTGTTTTGGTGTTTCTGTTCCTTTAACCTCTACATAATAACAAAGTAAGTAAAGTTGCTAATTGCTTTTGGGAACCTCAAGTTTGTGAAGAAGACTTAACCTGGCCAGCGGACGACGTGCTCTGTTCACAGCTTCCAGATCGGCATAACGGAGGTCTAGCTGGCATCCCACAAGGATAACAGGAGCGCGGGGACAGAAATGCTTAATCTCTGGGTACCACATTGTCTGGACATGCTGGAGAGAGTTGGGGTTGGCAATAGAGAAGCAGAGGACCACCACGTCAGACCTGCATTAAAGATAGAGACATAAACACTACAAAAATGCACGTGGAAGTATAAAAGTGCATATGAAAGGAGTATAGTATAATACTATATATAAACACGTATATGAATCTATATCATACTTAAAGCTGAGGTTATCTACTATTTCTTTCCCTTAATTACTCCATCACTCACCTCCCATAGGCAAATCTTCTATCTTTGTGATGGTCCCCAAATGTATCCCAAAGCCGCAATGATACGCTGACATCATCAACAACATCCCGAGAACGTTCAAGCACCTGCCACAGGGTATAGATAAATTAAATTATTAAAATACTTTGCATAATGGCCCCATGACAGTCCACCTTACGCATTTCGGACCCTCCTGTACTTAATTAAGTAACAGAGGGTAAGAAACTGTCATGGGGTTGGAAAGTATTTCAATATGTTAATTGAATAAACATGGATTTTTATGGAATTTGTGTTGCAGGATACTTTGGGGCAGATTTATCAAATTCACATGAATGATTTGAAATTCGATCGAATTTTCAAAAAGATTAGAATTTTCGAATGTTTTTGAAGACCATTTCGACCATCGAATATTGAAAATTCGATCGAATCGAATAAAAATCTATTTGAATATTCGACAGTCGAATAACTTCCCCTGTAAACTTTTATTCGACTGCCTAGTTCCTCAGTTTCAACCTACCGAATTGGTTTTCGTTATCTTTGATCGATTAAAAAAATTCGCTGGAATGGTTAAAAACGTTCGATACGAATGATTTTTCCGTTCAATCGAATATTTCCTATTAATCGACCGTTCGACCAATCTAATTGCGGTAAAATCCTTCGAATTCGATATTCATAGGATTTTTATTCCCATAAAATTCGATGGTCGAATTCGAGGGTTTTTTTAACCCTCGAATTCGACCCTTAGTAAATCTGCCCCTTTGTGTTAAAGAAACTGTAACATCAAAAAATTAAAGTCTGCTAGTCTATATTGGACAATAATGGGATATTGTCCCAGTTCCCAAGGCAAAAATCACTTATTCTTAAAGGACCAGTAACTCCAAAACAATTTAAATATTTGAAAGTATCATTTATATAGTGCTTTTCTCCCATGGGACTCCTGATTAGGTGACTTGTCCAGGCTCACAAGGAGTAGCCAAGTGAAATAGAACCAGAGTCTCTAGTATGAGATCCCACAGCAAAGGCTGATCACTTAAAGGAACAGTAACATCAAAAAACGAAAGTGTTTTACACCAATAAAAATGTAATGCAGTGTTGCCCTGCACTAGATAAAACTGGTATGTTTGCTTCAGAAACACTACTATTGTTTATAATATAAATAAGCTGCTGTGTAGCAATGGGGGCAGCCATTCAAAGGAGAAAAGGCTCAGGTTACACAGCAGATAAACTCTTTAGAACATAATGGTGTTATCTGTTATCCACTATTTATCCTGTGACATATTGCCTTTTTTCAATTTCCACCAGCTTCTTTATATGAACTATAGTAGTGTTTCAGGAGCAAAAAAAAAATCAGTTTTACCAGTGCAGGGCAACTCTACATGATATTTTCAATACTTTAATACACTTTCATTTTTTGGGGTTACTTTAAGAATAAGTGACTTGTGCCTTGGGAACTGGGCCAATATCCCGTTTTTGCCCAATACAGACGGGTAGGCTTGCAACACTTAATAATTTTAATAATAATTTCTGCTGGCAGTAAACACTGTTCTATGAACCATTGAGCGTTTCCATCAGAACTCACCTCTTGGCATACTCTGTACTGATCTATAGCCCAGACGGTTGGCACGTGGGTGGCAAGGAGCTGGTATTGTGTCAGGGTGGCATTGCAGGCACGTGCGCAGATCAGCCGGGTTTTCCCCACCGCGTTGTCTCCAACCACAACGCATTTGATTGTCTCAACATTGGGGCGCTCATAATCCATATCAGTATCCAGCAGCTGGGATCTGGTCAGAGGAGGGGACACATGAAACAGGGGTACACTCTGAGATAAAGCCAAGGAGACAGAACTGAGAGGGTCGAGGACACGACAAATGAAGAGCGGTGTAAGAAATAACAAGGGAAAAGCAAAATGAGGTCAGTAGGAATGAGGGGGAAGGAGAAGGAAAAGCGAGATGAAAGGCAGAAGCAGTAACATGAGGTGCAGTGGGAAGGATGTAAAGCAGAGACGATCAGAAGATTCACAGTCTCTGCACAAAGGTGCCATAGAAAAGAGAGAAGTCATGTAGTAACATAGTAAGTTAAAGGGATACTGTCATGGGAAAACATGTTTTTTTTTTTTTTTCAAAACGCATCAGTTAATAGTGCTGCTCCAGTAGACGTCTGCACTGAAATCCATTTCTCAAAAGAGCAAACAGATTTTTTTATATTCAATTTTGCCTCTGGTAGTGACTTGTGCCAGTGAACTGCTTTCTGGCAGGCTGTTGTTTCTCCTTCTCAATGTAACTAAAGGAGTCACAGTGGGACATGGGGTTTTACTATTGAGTGCTGTTCTACCAGGCAGCTGTTATCTTGTGTTAGGGAGCTGTTATCTGGTTACCTTCCCATTGTTCTGTTTTAGGCTGCTGGGGGGTGATATCACTCCAACTTGCAGTACCAGTACAGCAGTAAAAAGTGACTGAAGTTTATCAGTCACATATCTTAGGGCAGCTGGGAAATTGACAATATGTCTAGCCCCGTGTCAGATTTAAAAATGAAATATAAAAAAATCTGTTTGCTCTTTTGAGAAATGGATTTCTGCTGGAGCAGCACTATTAACTAAAGCATTTTGGAAAAAAAAAAAAATTCCCATGACAGTATCCCTTTAAGTTGAAAAAAAGACACTTGTCCATCAAGTTCAACCTTTTAAGTCTATATATAACCTGTCTAACTGCTAGTCGAAATCAGAGGAAGGCAAAAACAAACTAATTTGAAGCCTCTCCAATTTGGGGATAAAAATTCCTTCCTGACTGCAAAATGACAATCGGACTAGTCCCTGGTCATGACCATAACATGAAACCCAATCCCTGTTGATAATAATGGATGGAGTGTAGTGCCAGGTACATAGCTTTAGGGAAACATTAATCAGAAAAAATTGCTTTTGATAGCACTGGCACATGGGATAATGCCAAAAAGTACTTGCACAAGCCATGGGCACCAAAGCACCGAAAATTGTTCCGTGTCCCAGAAACCACTTTAAAATGTTACCGGATAAGCAGTTTCACATGGACTCTCCTATGACTACAACTGTTATTTGCATAATGAAATGAAATGCAAACCCAAGACACTTTCCAGAATACGTTCATTAAAAAAGAAAACGCTCAAGGGTTATGAACCTGTCATGGCTACTGAAAGCAACTTCTGTCTGGTTGTTTCTCTTCAAAGCTGGAAAGAGTCAGAAGAATAAGGCAAATATATAATAAAAAAAACGAAGACCAATGGAAAAGTTGCTTTCAGTTAGCCATTCTAAAAGTTAACTTAAATGAGAACTGTAATGAATTGCACAAATAACAGAACCTCTGGTTCATGGTGTCACCTACCCCCTTGAAGGCAGATTAAAATACTCGTTGCTCATCATGCCTATAAATGAAAATGGTTGATGCTCCGGGCCTGGCATTAGACTGTCTCACCATCTGAATATCTGTATTTCTCTCAGACTGTCCTTAGTCAATCCTGATAAATCTCAGGCTGCCTCGTAAATGATTCAGTGGAGAAGTAACCCTGACCCTATTAATGCAGAATAGGAACCAGGGCGTAAAAGCACAGAGGCCACAAAGCAAAGTTCGGGGGCAAAGATCGGCCATAATAGGAGAAAAACACTGGGGAATGAATGAATAAACTAAACACATAATGTATAACTGCTAATATGACAACTGCATATTTAACCCTTTCCCTGCCAGCAATGTGACCTCTATGTCCCTGGCCAGGGAAGTGCAGCTCGCCAGCCATGTAAGTTCTACATTTTCAGGTTATATATTTAAATGTATGTTAAAAGCACGTTGCCCACCAGTGTGCTGGCTCAGAGTGTTCCGGAAGGCTGGTGGGGAAAGAGTTAAAGATATATTAGACGTCAGAACAAAAAGTGCTTTGGTTGAAAACATCATGTTATTATATACATAATAGTCTCATTTTAGGGGGTTACAGGGGCTACCCTGGTAGACTGGGTCCCAAGCGATGTAAAAGCTCAATTTGCAGCAAGCAAAGGGGGTGGGGCTTGAGGATATGTGGGACGGATTTGGGTGGATCATAGGCAGGGGGGTTGGCGATACGAGCCATGGTTGGGGATTGGTTACAGGGGGTACCATGCATACAATTGTCAGTTTATTCCAATGGGGCCCCATTGTACATCTTGGCATCTCTACAAGTGTTTTATTTTTAATAAATGAATAATAATACCAGGGGGTTCAAATAAAGGATACACAGTTACAAAGCTTACACACCCTGTCCTAAAAAGGTTGGTCACCTTTATCAAAAAATTAAATGTATATTGTAATGTGGCAAAACAGATTTTAGGTGGATTCTCATATGTTAAAGGGGCTGTTCACCTTTAAAGGAGAAGGAAAGTCTTACTTGGGGGTTGCCAAATGTTAGGCACCCTCAAGCGATTGTAATGACTTACCTGAAACCCGGGGCAGGTGCTCCTATCAGCAGAAAACTGTAAGTCATTACAATCGCTTGGGGGTACCTAACATTTGGCACCCCCAAGTAACTCTTGACTTTCCTTCTCCTTTAACTATACTTTTAGAATGATGTAGAGAGTTAGAAAGACTAGGCAACGTTTTAGGCTCCTACCCTTTCTCAAACCTAAGAAAGGGCAGAAGCCCAAAACGTTGCCTAGTCTTTGGCACCAATAAATTCAAATTTTCCCCATTTTGGAGTGCAGCAACGTGAATTATTCTATGAAAAAGTAACAATAAATGTGTTTCCATACAGAGCATTTGTTTTTTAGATGGGTTCAGTGCCCCTATTTGAAAGTTGGAAAGGCTCAGAAGAAGAAGGTAAATAATAAAAAAAACAAGATATAAAAAATGAAGGCCAAATGAAAAGTTGCTGAGAATTGGCCATTCTATAACATACTAAAAGTTAAATTAAATGTGAACCATCCCTTTAAAAGAAACAGGAGAAAGAATATATCTGGCATGTAAAGCTAACAATCTGTATATTTCCCCTTTAGGAAGAAAAGACCAACAAATGGTGCCAAATTAAGGAGGGCTCCTGGGAGTTGTAGTTCAGCAGCACTTGGAAGGCTGACATTGCTCTGCTACACATTGATGTATATGTTTGCTGAAATAGAAAATCCTGGGAGATTTACAGACATTTCTAGAGCAGGATGGCTTAGGAAAGTTCTTTAACTTCCAATTTTAGCATTTTGGGCAACTGCCAGAACCTGAAAAATTGCCTTGTCAGACAATTATCAGTTGCTGAAAACCCAGCGAAAGCGTAAGCTGCAAACTGTGACTATACATCTAGGACTACATGTGTTGCACCCTGATGATGGATCTAGGCTGGCACTACCCAGTCTGGTTGGGAGGGGGCACATCTACAGTATAGGACTAGGGATGTGCGGGCTGGCCCGATACCCTGCGGGTTTACCCATGGGACAGTTGGGTTCTGGGTTGACCTTGCACCCGGCTTAAGCTCTTCTTCCTGCTCTTACCGCCCACCACCTTACACTACAGGCTTCTGCTTTTATAGACGTGTGCCTGCTCGCTCCGCCAATTTTGTGACTTTATTGGTGGAGTGGGTCTATAAAAGGAACCTGGAAGTCGGCATGGGCGGGTGCATTCGGGTCGGGTGTGGGTCAGGTTTTACTATATGGTTTCACTATATGGGACCTACTATCCAGAATGCTTGGGACCTGGGGTTTTCCGTCAAAGGGATCTTTATGTAACATAGATCAGGATACTTAAAGTCTACTGAAAAATAATAGGATTGCTTTTCTTCCAATAAGGATTAAGTTTGGATCAAGTACAGGCTACTGTTTTATTATTACAGGGAAAAAGGAAATCATAATAAAAAATTGTAATTATTTATTTAAAAAGGAATCTATGCAGATGGTCTAACCTTAATGTTGAGCTTTCTGGATAATGAGTTTCAGAATAACCTATCCCATACCTTTAATATTCATAATCTTCTGCAGTCTCCCTGCATGAACATACAAAATGGCAAAAGCAACATATGGAAATACAAACAGGCAAGTACCAAGATATAGATATATATATATATATATATTCATATTTATACATAAATCTATATCTGAGCACACAACCAAACAGTGCTTAATAGCTAGCTGCCGTAATCTATCACCCCAGCAACAAAATCTGTTTCTGACCCAGTCTCCAAGCAACCAAGAATGTGATAATGAAAAGGCCAAGTCAACCTCTTAAATTTAAAAAGAAAAATGCAACAAGATGAGAATGAGGAAGGTGCGTTTTAGTGTCAGTCCACACGAGCAGATTCGAGGAGATTAGTTGCCCCAGCGACAAATCACCTCTTCTTCAGGGCAACAAACTCCCCGAACTACCTTCTCCCTGCCCTCTGCCCCATAAAAAGAAAACCACCTATGGCAATTCACACGTAGCCGATCGTTTTCCGAAGTCGCCCAATGTTGCCTCATGAGGCAACTTCGGGCGACTTCAGAAAATGAAGCGCTGCTTGTGAATTGCCACAGGCGATTTTCTTTTAAGCAGGCGGAGGGCAGGGAGACGGCAGTTCGGGGAGATTG
>CM044435.1:127514171-127524387 GCA_024363595.1 Xenopus borealis | reverse complement strand
TTTTTTTTTTTTTTTTTTGGAGGATTTTGCTCGAAAACTTGAGCAATTCAATTTTTTTTCACCGAAAACACATTCAGTTCATGTTTTCGGGTTGTTAACCCCAAACTCGGTCATCATTCGAGTTGTGAGTTCATTTGAGGTTTGAAAAAAAGCATACATCTGAAATTCGACCTTTGATTAATAACTCCCCTTAATGTACTGTTGCCTTGCACTTGTAAAATGGATATGTTTGCTTCCGATAGACCAGTGATTTTCAACCTTGTGCCTCCAGCTCTTAAGAAACTACAAGTCCCACAATGCATTTGCCTGACTGTGGCTGTCAGACTCCTTCATTGCATTGTGGGACTTGTAGTTCCTTAACAGCTGGAGGCACAAGGTTGAAAATCACTGCGATAGACTGCTATAGTAGTAAGCTGCTGTGTAGCTGAGGGGCACAGGTTTACATAACAAATAAACTGTGTAGAATACAATGGGATTCTACTGAACTTATCTACATAGCCTTCAGTCCCTTGGTGTATTTCCCCAATACACAGTGCACCACAACACAGCTCTAGCAATGCCTCCCTTGTATGTGGGAACTACAGAAAGCTGAAACGTGCTGCATGGATAAATAAAAATGACTTTTGCACAGGAGAAGTTAATACAGGATACACAGGGTACAGAGATAAAACAGAGGAGAGGGAAGCAGGCAGCAGATTCAGTGCCCTATTTCTGTAACTTGATATTGATGTTGGCCATATTTACACTTTGATATTCATTATTTTCTCTGCCTTTCTGTTACCCCCAGGTTGAAAGGGACTTTGAACGAGAATGTGGCAAGCTCCAGCAGTAAGTATAATCCTGTGTTTCTCACTTGCTTCCCAGTGGAATCCCTTACTATTTATTGCTACTACTCACGTTACTTTACTTGCTTGTTGTATCATATTCCTAAACACTGCATCGACTTTTGTTTTCAAGGGGCACATCTATATTTCACATACCTGACTTTAGTCATGTTTCAGTTACCCAGAACAACCTTTCTTCTCTTTTTCCTTATTTATATCCATCTCTTTCCTCACAGGTTGGAGGATCAGATCAAGAAATTACAGAAGGATATGAAGAAAAGCATTGAGGCTGATTTAGGTACAAATGATCTTTACTTCCCTAAACGTATTGATTTACACTTTGGCTTTTCTTATAATGCTCCATACTCTCTCCTAGCAATGTCCAAGTCGGCAGTCAGGATCTCCTCTGATTTGTTGGGGAATCCCTTGTGTGAGCCAGATGTGGATTTCCTTCAGATGGTAACTGCTCTTGACACAGCCATGAAACGTATGGATGCTTTCAACCAGGAAAAGGTATATTGCTATGATCACTATAGTTTTTTTTTTATAGTTAAGGGGATTCTGGCATGATTTTTATGATGTAGTTTTTATTTCTAAATTACACTGTTTACACTGCAAACAATCACTCTACCATATATACAATTTTATTCTTGAACCAACGAGTATATTTTTTTGGTGTAATATTGGTGTGTAGGCAGCCATCTCAGGTAATTTTGCCTGGTCATGTGCTGCACCATGTAACTGCTTTCTGGCAGGCTATTGTTTCTCCTACGCTGTGTAACTGAATGGGGTCGCAGTGGGACATGGATTTTTTCTAGGGATGCACCGAATCCAGGATTTGGTTAGGGATTCGGCCAGGATTCTGCCTTTTTCAGCAGGATTCGGATTCAGTCGATTCCTTCTGCCTGGCCGAACCAAATCCTTATTTGCATATGCAAATTAGGGCAAGGGAGGGAAATCACGTGACTTTTTGGCAAAAAACAAGGAAGTAAAAAATGTTTCCCCTTCCCACCCATTATTTGCATATGCAAATGAGGGTTTGGTTCGATATTCAGCCGAATCTTTCAAGAAGGATTCGGGGGTTCGGCCGAATCCAAAATAGTGGATTCTGTTCATCCCTAATTTTTACTATTAATTGCTGTTCTTATATCTACCAGGGAGCTGTTATCTGGTTACCTACACATTGGTCTGCTGATGGGGGGGCGAGGGTATAACTGAAGTGACTGAAATTTAGCAGAGTACAAGTCACATGACTGAGGGCATTTGGGAAACTCACAATTTGTCTAGCCTCATGTCAGAGTTAAAAATTAAATATGAAAAAATCTGTGAAAAAACATGTTTTCCAATTACAGTATCCCTTTAAGTTGCATTAGACTGGGACTAAAAGCTGATACTTTAAATTATCTCTCTTCCTGTTGTGATTTCATCTTTCCAACCATTGATGAAGTTCTACAATCTACAGTACTTTATCCCACACAGGTAAATGCAGAAAACACTGTGACTTAAAAACATCAGTGTGAACATTTATTATTGTACAATGTATTTAAGGGAAAAAAGGGAACACCACTAATTTGCCTTTGCCTTTTCAGCACTGGATTATGCCTTTCCCTAGCACTATAGTAATTTCAAGTGTCTCAGATGATTGATGTAGGACTTATGTTTCATCAGTGTATAACTGTACCTCCCTTTCCTCAGGTAAACCAGATCCAGAAGACCGTGATGGATCCTCTGAAACGGTAATTCTTTAATACCCTGTGCTCAAATTTGTGGTTAATCGGTGTAAATATACTGAATATCCATAACTTTGAGCCGTTCAATGAGACATGCTGCTGTTTGCATGCTTTGGTTGTAGGGTAGACATCAGCCCACTTTTATGAAATGATATTCATGTTTTTGCCGGCTGTATAGAAAGGCTTGTGGAAGGTGTGTAGTCAGCTTTCTACTCTGGGATATGACCGGGGACTCCCCACTAAATGGATACAGTTTTGGGCCTTTCCTTAGTATGGTCTACGCCGATTTTGTTTGGCACTTGGAAACCCCCAGCAAGTGTCAGTGTCATATGAAGGTTATGGTCCGTGCTTGATCTACTCACTAGCAGCAAAGTACAGTGCAGTATATTCCACCCTAGTATCAGCCTTTGTTGTTTTGTCTATCAGTAGCATCTGACAATTTGCCCATCATTTTCTTTACCTTTCGGCGCCTCCCTAGGAATGTTGTGGGCAATACTGTAATGCTGTGGGCAGAAGAGAAGTTGCTTTCTCAGAAAGAAAGGAGCAGTGTTCCCTGTTCAAGGCAAAATGTACACCTTGTGCCAGTCTTTTCAGGGGATTCCAGGTTACAGAGAGAGGGAGTCTTATAGCTGTGCTTGCAAATGGTCTTATCCGCTGAGTGGGAAGTCCCCTGGGAAGTGACCACATTGTTGTGAGTAGGAGGCAATATTTTAATTAGCCTTCTCTTCTGAGCATTAGATAATCTGAGCCTGCACGCAATAAATACACTGAATCCTATGTTAAGACTTTACCACTGCCATATATACAACTGTTTTGGGAAGCAAAACTTTTTTTTCGGAGGGATCAAATGGCTTTTTATGCATGTTACTTACTACTTTTAAAGGGACACTTACGTCAAAAAGTAATCACAGCTTCCCCCTTGTGGTAAAAACTCACTGACTGGGTGACCATTTCCCTAATAAACTTGTGTAATTGATTAAACTGCTGTGCGGTTGCCTTGGCTGACGAATTTTAAAGGCACACTAAAATGATCTTTACTTCATATTACGCAGCATCCTTTTAGTTCCTAATACAGACTGTGAGCAAACTTGGGTTGGGACATTGTCTAGATTTACCACACCAATTCTCTTACTTTAAAGAGATCCTTTCATGAGAAAACATGTTTTTTTCCAAAAGCATCAGTTAATAGTGCTGCTCCAGTAGACTTCTGTACTGAAATCCATTTCTCAAAAAGGCAATCAAATTTGTTTTATATTTAATTTTGAACTCTGACATGGGGCTAGACATTTTGTCAATTTCCCAGCTGCCCTAAGTCATGTGACTTGTGCTCTGATAAACTTCAATCACTCTTTACTGCTGTACTGCAAGTTGGAGTGATAACATCCCCTCCCTTTCCCCCCAGCAGCCTAACAACAGAACAATGGGAAGTTAACCAGATAACAGCTCCCTAACACAAGATACCAGCTCCCTAACACAAGATAACAGCTCCCTAACACAAGATAACAGCTCCCTAACACAAGATACCAGCTCCCTAACACAAGATACCAGCTCCCTAACACAAGATACCAGCTCCCTAACACAAGATAACAGCTCCCTAACACAAGATAACAGCTCCCTAACACAAGATAACAGCTCCCTAACACAAGATAACAGCTGCCTGGTAGATCTAAGAACAGCACTTATGTCCCACTGCGTTCATTTCAGTTACATTGAGAAGGAAAAACAACAGCCTGCCAGAAAACAGCTCCCTCCTAAAGTGCTGGTACAAGTCACATGACCAAGAGAAGCTGGGAAATTGACAAAATGTCTAGCCCCATGTCAAATTTCAAAACTGAATAAAAAAAACTGGAGCAGCACTATTAACTGATGCTTTTGGGAAAAAAAACATGTTTTCCCATGATTGTATCCCTTTAAGGTTCCTTTTGGGTCTAACTACTTACCCCTTGGTCTCCCTCCCAAGCCTTGGTGTTGGGCAAGGATTTTAACTCATGTCTAGGACAGTAAAATGTTGGCAGCAATATGGAGGATCACAGAAGAAAGGCAAAAATCTAAAGCATTAGGCTAATGGCATAAATTGTGTTTTTGACATTGACATTACTGGAATGCATGGTTTATAGCTAGGATTACATTGATGTGAATGAGAAATAAGCAGTTTGATTTCGAGCACATCTACTTGGTGTTGATATTGGGAAAGGCAGATTTTGAGAGCAATTCTTTTCAAGTAAAAGGCCTGTAAAGAAAAGTATTGTTGTTCTCTTTGTAATTCCGTCCTTCCGATACAATGGGGAAAATGGGAACATTTTAAAAGTAGTTGGAATACCCTTTAGACTCCGTGCACATGAGACATACTCTCTGCCAAATCTCAATGGCTTCTACCTGTTAGCAGTAATGGCATTTGGGTGTTTTTTGGCCTAAACTCAAGTCAGCACTGGTGAAGTCTGGTTTCCAATAAACTAATGATGGGGTCCCTGTAGGAGTAGCCTTGAAATAACCCTTAATAAGGTTAAGGCTTTTATTTATATCCCTTACTTGGCTAGGAACGAGAAACAAGATGAATAATTTGAAGCAGTTATTAAATTTTGTTTTTTTGTGTGTTCTGGCCCACAGGTATAGCAGTGTATTCCCGTCCCTAAACATGGCGGTTAAGCGCAGGGAGCAGGCCCTTCAGGATTACAAACGACTTCAAACCAAGTTGGAGAAATACGAGGAAAAAGATAAAACTGGAGCAATGATCGCAAAGCTGCACCAGGTAAGATTTGGGATGTCAAAGGGAAGATCCCACAAGCTCATCATCCTAGAAAGTAACTGTGGATGTATTATGGGGCAGCAACAAGAAATGGGAATAAGGAACTAAGGAGATATTCCCTTTATACAAAGAGGGTTTCTACATTGGAAAAGTGAGCTATGAGCTTATAGCTTGTTTGTATAGCTAGATCTTTCTAGATAAAGGGTTTCAGCAATGTAGATCCCATATTTGGCTGTGTAAGGCGGTCTGAATAAACCAAACAGTATAGGGTGCCAGGTTTTTATGGGTGCACCAATAGTAGATCTCAAGACATGCTGAGTGGTTTGTTTAGTACGCACTACATATTTCTATAGGAGCTTATTGGCTACGGTCAGCCTAGGAATAACATCATCAACCCCCTCCTCGAGGGGAGCTTACAACAAGCTCAACTGCAACGTTTATCTGAGCTTTGCCCTGCACTACTGGGACTGTTCCATAAAGGAGAACTAAACCCTAACTAACGAAGTAGCTAGAAATGTTGTACATTATATGTTGGGCTTCTGTACCAACCCAAGGCAACCACAGCCCTTTATCAGTAAAGATCTGTGTCTCCCCAGTAGATGTCCCAGTAGCTCCCCATCTGCTGATTCACTGAGTCACACTATAAGGCTGATTAATCATTAATACTGATAAATAGAAACCAGTGCAATTAGCATCAGAATTTAATAATCAGCCCTGTAGCATCATCTTATATTACAATCCAACCTCATTTTCTGATGGATAATTAGTGACGACCCCTAAGCTTAGCTTCTCAAGAGCTGCTCAGAGCCCACTGAGCATGTGAGTGTCAGACACTTTCCAAGATAGTGACCCCCTGTGACAAGTTTGAAGTCCTGGATCATTGCTGCTATTGAAACTTTAGGCTGGTGCAATAAGTGCACTATATAAAACATGGCCTTTTTAGCCATGCTTATTGTTAGGGTTTAGTTATCCTTTAAGTGTAGTTGAAGAGGTCTGTTGTTGCAAGTTTTCATAAATCATTGTGGAGAATTGTAACAATAATGTGTCATTTGTGATTCTAGCCCAGTACATGACAAACAAAATAAATGTTCTTGCTAGGTTTGCGAGTCATATTTCATTTATGCTGGAACTGAATCATAGTGATGCATGTTTTTGGGACCTTATTTCGTGTAGGAGCTTAATCCCAGTTGAAGCTCATCCAACCTGCGTGCTTACTATGTATGCATGTCTGTCAGTGAGCCATGATTTAAGTCCATTATGTATATAATATGTTCATAAATTGTTAGGGACTATCTGGCTTGCCATCATTAAAACGACTAATCCCTTTAAATTCTACGCTTCATCTATTCATCCAATCCTTTTATATGGAGTAGACAAAAATGTTTTGGAATGCATAATACATAAATGCATATTCCTTTACATCTCAAGGTGTCAGAGCAGACATTAGTTGGCACCAAATAGAAGCAACTTCTTGGACCCCTGCATACAGAGGGGCAGAATAGGAAGGGTAAGGAAGAATTTTACAAGATGGATTCACCAACAGACACCTGTATGTATTATTTTGCAGTAAATCTGAGCTAATTCTGTGCCCCCATTGCTCTCATGTCTCTAGGCTCGGGAGGAGCTGCGTCCTGTCCGTGATGACTTTGAGGCAAAAAATCGCCAGCTCTTGGACGAGATGCCAAAGTTTTATAACAGTCGTACAGATTTCTTCAACCCCAGTTTCCAGTCACTGATCCGGGCACAGGTGAGGATGCTGTGATAAATTACTGATCAACATAGAATAATGAAGATTTTGGGTCCCCCCAAAAACTGTATACAGTGGAACCTCTATTTTTAAACCCCTAATTTTACATTGTTGTTTTGTGGTCCCACCTAGATATTATGCATAGTACATTTCCCTGATTTTATATTTTCCAGATTTTATACTTTTTTTTTCTGGTCCCCTGAAAAACATAAAATGGGTGTTCTCCTGTATTCATATAAAATTATACCTTAATAGCCTTTAATTGCCTTATGTTGCACTATTTTCTGTCGCTTAAAGGAAAACTATACCCCGAACAATGTAGGTCTCTATAAAAAGATGGTAAAACCCTGCTTCATGTAAACAAACCATTTTCAGAATTATATACTTTTTTAGTAGTGTGTGCCATCAGGTAATCCTAAATTTCCAAAATTTGCCATTTAAAAAAAAAAAATAATGGCTGCCCCCTGGGATCATAGGATTCACAGTGCACACAAACAAACAAACTTTACGTGTTTGGTCACATGAGCCAATTAACAGACAGAGTTCTGTAGTTTGCTCCCACGCTTTTTCCTGTTACAGTTGTAGTATTTCTGGTCAGGTGATCTCTGTGGCAGCACACAGACCATCACAAAATAGTGGTTAAAGACAAAAGAGATGTAAAATTGCAATATTTACTTAAGTATATATACCAGTTTGGTAAGATTTAATACGCCACTTAATTTGATATAACCTATATATTGCTTGAGTATTAATTTTGGGGGTATAGTATAATGAGTACTCTCATTTCTCCAAATAACCCCCTTTATAGTCTTCCATATAATCGCTTTGTGATTTTTAATGTTTCTCTTTCTGATGCTTACTTATAACATCTCCTAATTCTTCACATAACCCCTTCCTATAACTCCTTATTATTACACCATATAACCTCCTGTAAATCCCCTATATAATTGTCATAATTCCTACTGTTTCTCTGTATAGCCCCTCCTTATAATATTTCTAATTGTTCTGTATAGCCCCTATAATTCTTCCTATTACTAAATACAATCTTTCTCTTTAACACCTTCTGTTGTCTAATCTGTAGTTAGTTGGTAATCATTACAAATGTAACTTTTACAGGTAGTCTATTACACAGAGATGTCCCGAGTGTTTGGGGATCTGGCACAACAGGTGGACGAGGTTCAGTTATCTGATGCAGAGCGAGAGCAGGAGAATGAAGCCAGGCTTGCAGAGCTGCGCTCACTTTCCATAGTTGCAGACGACTGACCATTGAATCCCACTGACTCTCCATCTCTAAATTAATATAAACTGATATAGAATGTTTAACCCTCAGGTAACTGTATGCTAGGGCACGGGTAGTCAGTCCCATCTGAAAGGGAAGTGGTTGCTATTGCTGAGACTGTACCGTGTGTATGGGTATCAGTCTGTAATAGCAATGGATTGCTGCTACCCAGTGCCTATTGCTCATATCTAACTTTGTTTCTCATTATATTGATTTCTGTAAATACTAAGAAGATGAAGGGATAGGAAACCACTCGCACAGAGAGATCAGACTTACAGGCATTGATGGGCTTCAGTAACGTTATTGAAGTAGATGTTGGTTCCCAGTAAAGCAGACATGGGTGATTGGAGACCATCTAGATGGATGTTGGACTACAGCTTCCAGCACCTCTCCTACAGACTTCTTTTGTCACTGGGTGCAGGGAGTTGTACTTTGAAAACATCTGGAGGGCCACGTGTGCTAGACTAGAAATGTTAAGATAAAATAGCTTAGACGGTTTCTTATAATAATTTTCTGTTTGTAGCTGCAAAGCAGGTCCCATCTTCTGGCAGGGAGCAAAGGTGCATCCTCCTAGTACAGTATAGGCATATGATGTATAATCACACTAAAGTGCCCTGTTACAAAGCCGCTGAATCCATTTTGGCTAAATTGTAGTTTGCATGGTTTGTTGGGATTGTTACTTTTGGGCTAATATTGATGACTAGTGGAGGGTTACTTGATAGCCTTAAGGGGGTTGTTCACCTTTAAATTCACTTTTAGGATCATGTAGAGAGTGATACTCTAAGACAATTTGCAACCGATTTAAATTTTTTTTTTATTATTTGTGTTTTTTGAGTTATTCAAATGTTTATTCTGCTGCTCTCCAGTTTGCAATATCCATAATCTGGTTGCAAATTACCCTAGCAACCATGCACTGATTTGAATAAGAGACTGGAATATGACTAGGAGAGGTCTGAATAGAAAGTAATGAAAAGTAGCAATTACAGATGGGGTCAGTGACCCCCCCATTTGAAAGTTGGAAAGGGTCCAAAGAAAGAGTCAAATAACTTAAAAATATAAATAATGAAGGCCGATTGCAAAAATTAAGGATTTGACTTTCTGTAACATACTAAAAGCTACCTCAAAGGTGAACCACCCCTTTAATGGTGTTTAAACCTTATTACCCGGGTATTTCAGTACTGGTGTGGCAAGTACCCACCCAGTGACATAACTAGATATTAATGGGCCCCATTAAAAATTATTTTTCAGGCCCCCGAAATGTCTAGAGGTTGACCTGTTTTACCAATATTTATTCAAATTGCATATGAATAAGGGCCTCATGGGACCCCTGTTTCCTCTGTAGTTACCCCCCTGTACCCACCCCCTCTTACCTTGAAAGAGAGTGCTTCTTCTGGGTTCAGGACATCATTTCTATCTAACTGTTTTTGGGACTTATTCCATCACATTGTATTCATTTTATCTGGGTAAGGAAAATCCACACGGAAGGGCTGTATACAACACTAACTACAATGTTGTCTCTTTAATTGCAACGTCGATTCTATTTAGCATAGAAAATAATAACCCAAGGGTCTTATGGTGACTTCAAATGTGTGAGAACATATATACTTGGCATAGTGTTGTTGTTTTTTTTTTTTGGAGGTGAAAAGAGTTGGCATGAAATTCCTGTTATTCTAGTGGCAAGTTGTTCTTTAGGACGGTTTAAAACAGTGTGCTAATTAATTAATTAAATGGGGCCTGGAGAAAGGTTTGCTTGTCCTAGTGTTTACCTGCAAAGACTAAAAAAATATTTTTTAACTCCATTTTGTACCCGTTTAGGATATAGATCTCATTCCATGGGTGCCTCCATCATATTTCTGGTGAGAACACCAGTCCCATGGGTTATGTTCTTGG
>CM044435.1:127350589-127363396 GCA_024363595.1 Xenopus borealis | reverse complement strand
CTTATAGGCAGCAAATGTCATTTAATCCAAATACTCAACTAAGAAATGTTTGAGGATGAAGGCTGATCAATGACATGCCCTATACAAAATGGTCCATCAGCTTATAATAAGTTTTTATTTATAAGGATTAGCTCTGATCTGGCTGGGTGTTGCTTTCTCAGTCTGTGTAACCAAGTAGAGGTCCAACACTGGCTGCTTATATTGCACCAAGCTTTAAGGTGGCCATACACGAAGAGATCCGCTCGTTTGGCGATGTTGCCAAACTAGCTGATCTCTCCCCGATATGCCCACCTTGAGGTGGGCGATATCGGGCTGATCCAATCGTGGGCCCTAGGGCCCAACGTTCGGATCAGTATGGGCGGTCGGATCGCGGGACCTCATCAACGAACAGATGCGGCCGCGATCCGAACGGGATTTTTAATCCTGCCCGATCGACTTCTGGCCGACTTTCGGCCAGATATCGATCGGAAAAGCCCGTCGGAGGGCCCCCCACACGGGCAGATAAACTGCCGACACAGTCTGTCGGCAGCTTTTATCTGCCCGTGTATGGCCACCTTTAGAATTATAGTTCAGCAGTGGAGTCTATAGAGTCCCTGCTTTAGTATGACCCAACTCCAGCACAGACATGAGAAGATGACCAAGTTCAGTTTATTATCTGTATGTTATGAAAGTAATGTATAGTCCCATAACCATTAGACCTCTGACCTGACAATCGGTGCAGAACTCTGAACATGCTTCGGTACCAGTCCCTTGGTCTGTCGACACTCTGAAATGACACAAGTACTTCTCAGCTATACTTACACGTGTATCTACCAGGGCCAGGATTATGTAGAATGGCCAGAGCACATGGTAAAATAAATGCAGGAAAGGTGAAAAATACCAGTATAGGACTAGATTCAAGAGGGGATATTCAAAAGTTTATTGTTTCCGGGCCACACCCCTTTGTTAGACAAATGCAGGGCCAGTTCCATATATAATATCCCAGAACACACTACAAGATAAATGTACGGCCAACTGCATGTATAACACCTCCATCCATGTTCAACACTTCACTGGTAGACCCAACACAGCAGCAAGAGCAATGTTTTAGGTCAGTTAACCCAGAATTATTCCTTATGGAACTCAAGCCTCTATTATTTATACATTAAGGACATTTGCAATGATACTTACTTGCACTGAGTGCAAATGAACTAGTTCAGCCTACTCTGATGAATAGCTCACCAGGACTGGACTGAGAATCAAAATAGGCCCTGGCATTTCAGGTACACAGAGGACCAATAAGCCCACATAGAGGCCCAAACAGCCCCCACCAGCCCACTAAATACTGGACTTTCTATGGCACCTTATAGCAGCCCATCTGGCATTTGCCCTAACCCACAGATTGCCAGTCCGGGCCTGGCTCACACTGTGCA
Source organism: Xenopus borealis (assembly GCA_024363595.1). Taxonomy (NCBI): domain Eukaryota; kingdom Metazoa; phylum Chordata; class Amphibia; order Anura; family Pipidae; genus Xenopus; species Xenopus borealis. Next base: position 127,361,984 of record CM044435.1, on the reverse strand, counting down.
AAATATGGGGCCCTTACATGGCACACGCCCAGGGTTCCCTTAGCATGTTGCACGTACACATGTAGCTTACTTGCATCTAATAAATCACACGCTAACTACATTTTCAATACCATGAAGATCTGCATGCTGAAAGTGGGGCCATTTGCACAAATTAAGAAAAAAATGTTGTGTTTGTGAGCAGAAAGCAAAGCCAATGACCCCAGGCCCAATAGCATGGCAGTTGCAGGCACAGGATTAAAGAACTTCACTTGTTCCCTAAGAATCTTATATATACAAGATGGCAGGGATTCTGGGATCTTTAGTTCAACTACAGCTAGAGAGCTGCAAGGAAGAGGTGCAAAATGGCCATGTTAATTCAGGTACTGGCTGAAGACTGGGACTGCACTGAGGAGCATGGGAAATAGTGACTAAAATACATACTCACCGATCTGGAAGCAAAGGGCATGCCATCCTTATCTGTAGGGCCAATGCCATCGTAGCGAATCCAGTGCCTCTCCCGGTGCTGTCCTGGGCTTCCAAACACCTCCTGTGCGGTGGGAGATACAGTGGTCCTGGATATCTGCTCATTTGCTGCACAGTTTTGCTCTGGCCACTGTTAGAGTTCATGGGGGGGGAAGAAGAGTAATTTAATGGACATCCAGGGACATCTAACGAAATCATGAATATCTATAGATCACTATTTGTGACATTGCATTAAAGGAGAACTAAAGCCTAACTAAAGAAGTAGGTATAAATGTTGTACATGATGTTTTGTGCTTGTGTACCAGCCCAAGGCAACCACAGCCCTTTAGCAGTAAAGATCTGTGTCTCCCCAGTAGATGCCCCAGTAGCTCCCCATCTTCTTTTCTGATTCTGATTCACTGATTCACATGCTCTGTGCTGCTGTCACTTACTGAGCTTAGGGACCCACTCACAATATACACTACACATAGAATAGAAATATAGTCACAATATAAGACTGATTAGTCATTAATACAGATAATTACTTCATGGCAGCACAGAAACCAGTGCAATTAGCATCAGAATTTAATAATCAGCCCTGTAGCATCAGCTTATATTACAGACCAACCTCATTTTCTGCTGCTGGATAATTAGTGACGACCCCTAAGCTTAGCTTCTCAACAGCTGCTCAGAGCCCACTGAGCATGTGAGTGTCACAGACACTTTCCAAGATGGTGACCCCCTGTGACAAGTTTGAAGTCCTGGATCATTGCTGCTATTGACAAGCTGAAACTTTAGGCTGGTGCAATAAGCTCAATATATAAAATATGACATTTTTAGACACATTAATTTTTAGGGTTTAGTTCTCCTTTAAGGCCATTTCTGGCTAAGGGACATTTGCGGAGAATGGGGTTCCTCTATACCCTAAAATGGACCCTGGGGTGAGTGTTTTTGAGGCTCCTGACTGGCAGGCGACTCTGGGAAAGGCCAAGTAAAGCAACTAGATGTCTCAGCATCCCGGGCAGTCTCACCTTGTGCTCTGAAGGACTGTGTGGGGAGCGCTGGTTCCTTTGCAGGTGGGGAGGGATGAAATCATCCAGAGTCAACAAGAACTCATTCTCCACCTCCTGTAGGTCCGTTAGGTCCATCTGCCGAGAGAGAAACTAATAAGCAACCGCTGAGCGTGAAAATGATTATGAGTGAACGCTCAGTTCTTCTAATAAAAACCACTGCCATTACCCAGGCATTGTTCTTATAAGCCAATGTGCACAGCAATTTTCCACGCCTGCAGAAAAAAAAGAAAGAAAAGTGCACAAGGCACAGCGCCACAAAAGCCCAGAGCATGACAATAGCTGAGCACTGAGTACATCTTCACTTACATCAGTAACGGCGGCTCTCCCAGGTGTATCTCCGGCTATATTCTCACAATATCCTCAATGTCTCTGCTCCACCACGTATGTGCTGCTACGCTCTATTCTTCCAAGTGAAAGCACACACCCAGCTCTGCACTGATTACTCACACCCCTCTCTTTTTCCATACACACCCTGCTCTGCTGCTGCTGCTGGTCCCATTTGTGCCACACAAACACCCTGTGAACTCTGCCCTTGCACTCAGATGAATGTTTAACAAGTCAGCCAACAAAGGTCACAAATTAGGAGATAATAATGCCGGAGAAAGTGAATGACAATGGGAGAAGAATGAGTGTGGGAAAGAGAAAGTGAATGGGAGGGGGGTGAAGAGGAGATTTTATTAATGGAGCAAGACAACAAAACAAAAAGTTTTAAGGGTGAGGGGGTTAGAAATATGAGACAGAGTGAAATTAGGGGTGAAAAAGAATCAGAACAGGCACATAAGCAACAGCGAGAGGGTCCCAGAGCGAGGGATGGAGAAATGCACTCCGAATTGGAAAGAATGAGTGATACAGAACACATGAGTAGGAAGCATTATGCAGAATAATTAAAGGGACAGTCATGCTACATGTTGCATGAAAGAGAAAAACTGTCTCCCGGGGGGAGAGTTTGTCCTTGTACTACTTTGACTTCCTGATCAGAAAACCAGTTATCTGCAAGGAGACAGCACCATATCAGCTTCCACCTGCCCACGAAGGCAACTTTAGTACAGCTGAGCTGACAATCTGTTAGAGAATGGGGCAAATTGCTGGGGAGCTGCTGGACAAAAAGCTACAGAATCTCCCATTTGTGCAAAACTCTAACTGTACAGAGGAATGTTCCATGCCCAGAAGAGACTGATAAGAAGGATATATTGCTGCTTTATGGCTTAGACATGCAACTTGCTAGTATTAACCCTCGGCACACCTGCTGAATAAGAAGTTGGCAGAAACTTAGCTGCAAATGAAATATAGAACAGCGATAACTGTGGGGGGGGAGGGGGGAGAAAATAATAATAATAATGGGATAAGGCGCTACACAGAAATAAGTCCTTCCAGCATATGTTCAATGATCGGCAGAACAGATGTGGTTATTGCTGGTCAGGTGATTAGCACCAACTTAGGGCAGAACTACACGGCCGACTTACCTGCGTTTTCAGTGTATCGGACGCTCTGCGCAAAAACGGACGCGAGAAGTCCGATGCGACAGGAACAAGGTAAAGTAATAGGAAGTCAGATGGTGTCGCAGGGTTGATCCGACTGTCGGATGAAAATACTACAAGCTGCGTCTTCATCCGACAGTCGTGTCGCACCGGATCAACCCTGCAACACCATCCGACAGGGCCGGGCCAAGGTATTTTGACACCCTAGGCAAGGGCTTCAATCAGTGCCCCCCTCCCACCTGGTCCTGCATTACAATTTCCCACCTTGCCATTCATATTGCCCCCATTGTACCTGTGCCGACAGCAGTCATTGACTCAGATTGCCCCCAATCTGTACCTGTGTCAGCATAAGCCAAAACATCAGTCATATTGTTGCCTCCAATCTGTACCTGTGTCAGTGGCAGCCAAAAAAAAGCTATATATATCATATTAAAGGCCATGCAAACCAGGGTTTAAAAAAAAAGAAAGAAAAGAAATATATCCTTAAAAGTGAGCCCCCCCATCATGATTGTGCCCTAGGCGAGTGCCTACTCTACCTACCCCTAGTTCCGGCCCTGCCGTCCGACTTCCTATTACTTTACTTACTTCCTGTCCCATCGGACTTCTTGCTAATTTGCAAAGTGTGAACATTTTTTTCTGCTGAAAAAGGCCGAATCCCGATCCGAATCCAGGATTCGGCGCACCCCTACTCTCTACATCAGACTAAAAATGTACTCAAAGGTGAACAACCATTTTAAAGGACAAGTACCACCCAGAAATGGAAGGGTTAGAAACACCTGTACAGTTTATATAAACAAGCTGCTGAGTAGCAATGGGGGCAGCCACTCAAGCTGAAATGGGGCAAAATGGCACAGTTTATAACAGATTAACTGTATAGAATAGAATGGATTCAGTACTTACACAGGAAGGTACACGCAGGGGTCAAATCTCAGCTGAGTCAACAGATAAAAACTTTAAAGGGACAGTGTATCTCATTTTTAACACTGGTGCAAGAAATATTTATAGTTTTTGTTGTTTCTTGCCCTAACATAGCTCCCGGCTGTCCTGTTTTTCACAGGACAGTCCCGATTTTGACAGTTCAGCCCGCAGTCTTAGATTGTTAGTTTAAAGTCCTGACTTTCTCTTCGGTCTCCTGCATCAAACAGCCAGAAAAAGATACAAAGTTTCTAAAAGTTAATCAAATAAGTCTCTTGGCAGACAGCCTGGAATACTCTGCACCTGTACTTAGATACATTTGTGACAATTTAAAATAAGCAAAGAAACACTTGTGACTATTTGAGATAAACACGTCTCTTGGGAGCAAGAATGTGTTGAAACAGCCAATAATCTGCCAAACTTTGTAAAATGGGCATATATTAAAGTGATACTGACACTTAAAAACGATTATTTTAACATATGAATGTACATTAAATGTTACCTATAGGTCATGTTGATCATTTTTTGCAGAGAGGTTTGTTTTTGTATATAATAGTTAGTTGAAGTTCCTAAGCCTGACTCTCTGACACTCTGACTTTGCCAACCTGACTGTCCCATCTCAGTCTGTTAGTTACAGTTTCTAATGATAACGGATGCCTGCTGCACAAATATGGCAGCCCCCTCATACAGGAACATGGGGGATCAGACAGGTAATGTAAAAGCATCATGCAAATACTTTATGGCAAAGTTAGAAGTAGCTTTCAAAGCCAATATTATAATAGATGTAAAAAAAAGAGTTTCATTTCAGGTGTTAGTATCTCTTTAAGGGGGTGTAGCAATAAAATGGGAGTGTTCAAAAATTATAGTGGAGGATCTTTTTATCTCTCTTTCCATTTCTCACATGTTGGAAAGTTTCCCTTAATTAAAAAAAAAAAAATTAAAGCCACAGTCTGCTTCCTGATCCCAAAGTTCCACAAACCAGCAGCCCACTGAGAAGCCTCTGGGATGAATCACCAAATGTAGGTGACGCTGGCTGGGGAGACACTTACCTGTTTCTATCTGGCGCCGCTCTCAGCACTTCCTCCTCTCACTTCTCTGTGTTATCACTGAGTCTCCTCTTTTATTTCAGGAACAGCACAAAAGGTAACAATGAAACCCTTCCTGGACTCCCAGAAATAAAAAAAAGTCCCAGATTAACTCTTTCATAGCACGTGTGACCCGTCTGATTGTCTTTTGGACATTGTAAAAGAAAGGAATTTCCCCTTTGCCCCTAGAAAAAGGAACAAAAACAACAACACCAAGAAAACCCCGGCTCCCCTCTTAATAAGAGCATCCCAATCAATTAAAAGATGCGGGACTATTAAACTTAAGCTTACATCATCTGCAATATATTATGACATCACATATATATACAGTAAACATAAAGGCAAATAATGTAATGTAAGTAACTCATTTGTGCATTTCTTTATATAGCAGCGCTACTTCTATACAGATGGGAGGGAACAAACAATGCAATAAATAAATACCAGCAGTTACAATTGTAAAATTACACATTTATTATTATTATTATTATTATCAGAAGGTAGTGCAGGTGCATGGGACCTGTTTTCCAGAATGCCTGGGACCTGGAGCTTTCCAGACTTTCCCTAATTTGGATCTTCATACCTCAGGTAAGAACTACATGGTACGTGTCACTTTGGATCTATTGTAGTTCTTACCGGCGACTTTCAACGTCCAATTAGAATTTTGACGCCTGCAGCTCCATCCGTTTTGTCAATCTGACCAAAAACACGTGTAGTTCTGCCCTAAATCTACTAGAAAATAATATAATCATGAAATAAACCCAATAGGCTGGTTTTGATTCCAATGAGGATTAATTATATCTTAGTTGGGATTAAGCACAAGCTACTGTTTTATTATTACAGAGGAAAGCCTTTTTTTTTTTTTTAAATTGTGTTATTTGGATAAAATTGAGTCTATGGGAGAGGACCTTTCTGTACTTCGGAGCTTTCTGGATAACAGACCATATACCTGTACAATAGCTGACCCCTGTACCCTCAAACCTTCCTGCAGCATGTGCTTATTAGGGAATATACCTACGCTGGTGTCTCTCTGCATAATCGGGGAAAACCCGAGGAGCCGTCCCTGCTACAGACATTGCCATTTATACCCCATTGAAATCACATCCCTTTGAATGAAGGGCCCCCCTTGGCTTCCTCTGTTGGCAGATAACACAATAAAACGCCTATGGGTAGTGATAAGGAAGCTTTAGGGTTCCCCAACCTCCGGGCCGCGGCCAGTTCTGAACTGGGCCGTCGAGCCTAGCCTGCAATTAATGAGGTGCGCCAAATTGGATTACAGTGTTCCAAATTGGACGCAGACCCCCCAACCCATGGGGACGCTTGTCCCTGAACCAAAAAAGGTTGGGGACCCCTGGCTTAGGCAATAGGCAATGGCTTCTTAGGCAAGGCTGAAACTCAATCTGAGGTTTGGGGTAATACAGAGAAAAACTCATAATTTTCCCACTGGTATTTCCATGGCAAAATAAAACAAAAGCTATTGTGGCCCTTTAAACCTATTCACGGGGTTATTTATCTTCAGCTTTCCACCCTGAAAAGAATGTAACAATAGTGCCCCACGCAGCCAGCGGCCCCATAAAGGCCCTTTGTGCCTTGTCCTCTTTTCTTTGCTTATTCCATGTCGGAACAGAGAGAGGATTGTAGGCTGTGCCTTAGAGTGCATTGTGCTCTGCATTGCTGCATACGGATGCCTTGCGCTCTGTGCTGCATTCAGACAATGTAGAAGAGGAATTTGTGAAATGTTAGTACATTAATATGGAAAGAAATTCATGGGTGCACCCTGATGGCCTATGCTAAGCTATACGCCCCCTGACACCCCCACAATGGCTTATAGGATGCTAGGTCCACTATATAGGACTGCAGTCAGTCCATAATAAAGGAAGGTAATACATGTCTGGATGCATCATATTTAGTGCCCAGGCACCCAATGCACTTGCTCCTGTTGGTGACTAAACACTAGGGATGCACCCAATTCAGGAGGTTCGGGTTTCGGCTTTTTTTTTTGGCCGTACCGAATCCTTAATTACACCTGCAAATTAGGGACGGAGAGGCAAATCACGTGACTTTTCATCACCAAGAAAAATAAATTCACACTCTTACCTTTCCCACCCCTAATTGGCATATGAAAATTAGGAGTCTGGTCCAGTTCTATATTTGGCCGAATCTTTCACAAAGGACTCGGCCGAATCCCAAAGTGCTAAGCCCACGGGGAGCTGAGTATCAGATGTAACTAGGGTTGCCACCTTTTGTAAAAAATGTTACCGGCCGGCGGGGTCAAAAAGGGGCGGAGTGTGACTTAAAAAGGGGCGGTGTGATGTAAAAAGGGGTGGGGCGTGACATCACAGGGGCGGGGCCACATTGAGCGATCGGCTGAAGACGGCGAGAAAGGTAAGTTTTTATTGGAATTAAGGCAGCGCAAGGACCTTTTTAAAGGGGTATTACAAATTTACCGGCAGCTACATTGGCGGTAAATCTGTAATACCGGCCCCGGCCTTGGCTGGTGTAACATGAGCAGACATGGCATCCTCCAACTCCACTAAGCTTGCATTTAAAGGCCAGGTACAAGGGAAGGTGGCCACCTGGCCGGTATTTTACCGTAACATTTTAAAAATGATGCTTGATGGCCATGTTATTAATAGGAAAAAAACAGCAAGAATATAGGAAGGACGGTATTTTTTTCCAGAAAAGGTGGCAACCCTACTGGAGGGGAAGGTGACCCATGTGTAACGTAGGCACTTTTTTGAAAAGGAATAAGGGGTGGCATATTTGTCCTTTAATAGAAGCACATTCAAACTCCCCTTTCTAACACAACCCTTAAAGTCACCATCTCTAGTAGTCCATTTCAGCCAATCAGTAGCAAGTAGCATTACTGGTCACCTAAGATCAACATTCTGATTGGTAGCTATAGGTAACTAGACCTGGTGCCATGGCATTAGCCCATTCTCCTAGAGTTTGACCGCTACTGAACTGCTAGTTATGTCACTATTGTGAGTCGTGGATAGTGGGTGGCATGCCTTCTAGCCCTTTATCAGTGGTATATATATTGTAGCCTCTAGTATGTGTATTTGTTGTCATACCCAGTACCCAACGTTTTGGGACAGAGAAACAGCAACCCAAACTTCTAAGTTAACCCACTTAGGAGCACTGGTCTATGCAAACATGCACTAACCCGACCCTCCAATAGCGAACTATAGAGGAAGCAGATACAAGCAGGTTGGCTTCCTATATAGTAACCCGATGACACGGGGCACAGCCTAGAGAAGCAGGTACAGAGCCAGAGGTACAGAAGCCCCTCCTAGTTGTTTGTAGGGGATTGGGCAGCTTGAAGAGCAGGCAAAGTGACGTAGGGCAGGATAAAAAGGAGGGACACTGAGGTTGCCGCCCATAAAAACAAAAACTCCTACCCACCCTCCCCTATAGATATTTGGTAGGTGGTGGCAGGATCATGAAGGTTCGGTAGCAGGTGGGTTACAGGCTACTATGGCAGCGCTGTTGCGTTGTGTAGTTAAAAAGGTTTACTACATTATGTGGGTATTCAGGTTAATTGTTATACAAATACTGCTGTTACATTATGCTATGTTAATGGTATGTTATCATTTTGTTGTAGTGTTTTTTGCACTAAAATACTACTTGTTATAATAAAACGGTTCTGCGGCCTTTTCATCCAATAATAACGTGTTGTATTTTATTGAAAGGGGGGGCTTGAGGAAGGGGGGCTGTTGGTTAGCTGGTAAGGGCTGACACAGGTACCGACCTTGCCTCTGTCAAGTATTAAAGGAACAGTTCAGTGTAAAAATAAAAACTAGGTAAATAGACAGGCTGTGCAAAATAAAAAATGTATCTAATATAGTTAGTTAGCCAAAAATGTAATGTATAAAGGCTGGAGTGACTGGATGTGTAACAAAATAGCCAGAACACTACTTCCTGCTTTTCAGCTCTCTTGAATTCCACTGATTGGTTACCAGGCAGCAACCAATCAGAGACTTGAGGAGGGCCACATTGGTCATAACTGTTCAGTGAGTTTACCACTGATCCTCAGCATTCAGCTCAGATTCAAAAGCAACATCTATGACCGATGTGGCCCCCCATCAAGTCACTGATTGGTAACTGCCTGGTAACCAATCAGTGGAAACCAAGAGAACTGCAAAGCAGGAAGTCGTTTTCTGTTCTGTTACACATCCAGTCACTCCAGCCTTTATATATATATATATATATATATAGAAATTTTGGCTAACTAACTATATTAGAATGTTTTTAATTTGGCACAGCCTGTCTATTTACCAAGTTTTTATTTTTACACTAAAATGTTCTTTTAAAATCTCCCCTTGCCACCGATCTTCTTTTTTAAATTGACGTGCCTGTGCAAGCATGCGGCAGGGGAGGGGTCGCAAAACAGCAGAACAGGAGAGGTAATGAACACAGGGCCCCTACAGATTTTTTATTTCAGCAGGGGGGCCAGCATGGTCTAGTTTCCCCGCTGTGACTCTCTAATGATTCTTTTGTCTATTCTTTTCCTATTCTGACTTCCAAACTACTGTCTGGATACTACGCAAAGTAAGCCATAGCAACCAGATGGCAGTTTCAATTGCAAAAAAAGAGCCGTAGAATAAAAATAATTTGTCTAACTTACCCTAGCAAGCACACACACTGACTGACCAAGAGACTGGAATATGAATAGGAGGGACCTGAATAGAAAGACGAGTAATAAAAACTATAAGTAACAATAAATGTGTAGCCTTATAGGGCATTTGTTTTTTTAACCCCCATTTGAAAAAGAGAAATAATTAAAAAAAAATCTATAAAAAAGAAAAAATGAAGTCCAGAATTAGCCCTGGTGTCACAAACCTTTATTGGTTCTGGGACCAGTGTCGAGGCAAAACATTTGGGGGGGGGTTCAGGATCAGGACGGGAGGGTCAGGTGGGGGGTCGGCAGTGGGTCGGCGTCCAATTTGGGCATGCCGGCGTCTAATTCGGATTGCCGGTGTCTAATTCAGTGCGCCTCATTGATTGCGGGCTAGGCTTGTCGGCCCAGTTCAGGACTGTCTGTGGCCCGGCAGTTGGGGACCCCTGAATTAGCCATTCTGTACTAAAAGTTACCTCAAAGGTGAACCGCTCCTTTAACTATGAGCCCCTTTTTTATGTAATTGTCTTACCATGACAGCATCAAATATAACACATAAAAACAATAAGAATGCTCAGTAGTTCAGGCAATAATGATAAAGGCATAGCAGAACAACTTGCAGCGTAAGCCCTATTTCAACCCAACAAGGTCTAAGAGAGGGAGTGTGGCTGAACTACAACTCCCATCATCCTGTCACAGTTATATAAGAATGGCTGAAGCAGGGTGGTTTGGCCTAGGATGAGTGGGGAGAGTGTTGGGTTGTGGGCGTTTGTGCAGCTGCTGGGAGTCTGGCATGAGCTGATCACTGTGTTCTGCAGTGGAATGTGAAGTGGTGGTTTTGGGTTCTGGAAGGCGCTATGGGAAAGACAAAAGTTGGAAATATTCAAGCTGCAGATTAGCGGCGTCAGCACCAGCGCTTTGGCATTTCATCTAATAAATCTATTTTTATGTTTCTCAGAATACCGGCCCCAAGTGCCATTTCTCTTTCTAATGGGCGGAACCCCTGGCTGCGCCCCAGATTGTACTCCGCCACTGACATACTCCCCACGGGACGAGGCTCGTCGCTAGATCAATATTGTTATTCCCTTTGGAACCCCATGCGGCAAGTCAGATGGAAATATGATCCGCTTTGTCCCCGCGCCGTCCTTCTATCTGAGCCTTCCCTGGAATGGGAAATGTCTGCAGCAGAGACCTCTCAATACAGAGCTGTCCTACTGAGCAACTGCCTTAAAGGAACAGTAACATCAAGAAAGAAAAGTGAAGTGTTTTAAAGTAATGAAAATATCATGTAGTGTTGCCCTGCACTGGTAAAACTGGAGTGTTTGCTTCAGAAACACTACTATAGTTCATATAAACAAGACACCGAGTAGCAATGGTGGGAATTGAAAAAAGGCTATATGGCACAGGTTAAATGGTAGACGACACCATTATGTTCTACAGAGCTTATCTGCTGTGCAACTTGAGCCTTTTCTCCTTTAAATGGCTGCCCCCATTGCTACACAGCAGCTTATTTATATAAACAACAGTAGTGTTTCTGAAGCAAACACAGCAGTTTTACCAGTGCAAGACAACATTGCAATATATTTTTAAAACACTTTCCCTTTTTGAAGTTGCTGTTCCTTTAATTCCAAACTGTTATGCCAACTTCCATGGCCAAAAGTCCCAGAGAAGGAAATTATTAAAAAGCCAAACCTTTGCTCTACTGCTCACAGCCCAGGGTCTGGGGACAGGAATTGCACCCCCTAGTGATGAACCCTTTCTTTACTCTTTAAAAATCTCTTTTTCTCT
>CM044435.1:127313711-127325447 GCA_024363595.1 Xenopus borealis | reverse complement strand
GAGTTTCACTCTAATTAAAAGCAAGAGGAAAACATTTTTAGACAAGGACTGAGGTTAAAACGTTGCCACACCTGAGCACAGAGAAGACTCGGGCCATCTTTCCAATGGCTCTGATCTTATTCCGAATGATCTCTTTCCGCACTGAAGCGCCACCTAGAGACGAAAGAAGGCAAATGATTGTTAAGCAAATTGAAAAAAAGAAAGCAGATTAAAAAGCAGAGTAGTATTCTAGTCGTTTATAACGCAGGACTTGTGAATCATCCATCCTTGCCCCACTGTGAATAATTCTTATAAGACTTAATTGGTCACTCACATACTGGGCCAAACTGGGCTGATAGGGGGGCTTATTATAGGAATACCTGGTGTGCCTGTGTATGGGCAATTTTACACATATACTCAAACAGCTAAACCCCCCCCCCCAAACAAATATGAGATATATTTACATGTGATTTGGATAACCCTACTAGTATATTTTTATACTGTGGGAGAAGAGTGGATTTTTCAAAACATGAAACTAGCTCACATTCTTTCCATTAGATGTATTACATATAAATCACTTCACTCTGCATAATAAACAATTATATACACACAGCTGAGATTTATATTTATTGATAGCACAAGGCAGGGGGTCTAAGATGCTATTCCCAAGCTGTTTCAGAAGGACATTTCCCATCATGACCCCCAGGTTCTGTTATACCATCAATCACATATTAGTGAGAATAATGTACCACCAGGTCAAATGCGTGAAGGAGAACTAAAGCCTAAAAATGAATAGTGCTACATGGCAGCACAGAAACCAGTGCAATTAGCAGCAGAGTTTAATAATCAGCCCTGTAGCATCAGCTTATATTACAGACCAACCTCATTTTCTGCTGCTGGATAATTAGTGACGACCCCTAAGCTTAGCTTCTCAACAGCTGCTCAGAGCCCACTGAGCATGTGAGTGTCACAGACACTTTCCAAGATGGTGACCCCCTGTGACAAGTTTGAAGTCCTGGATCATTGCTGCTATTGACAAGCTGAAACTTTAGGCTGGTGCTATAAGTTCAGTATATAAAATATGGCATTTTTTGCCACATTATTTTTTAGGGTTTTGTTCTCCTTTAAACACCGTCAAAATCTTATGCACATTTTCTGTTCAGCAGACTGATCACTATATTTAATCTAATAAGCAGAGTTTTTCATTTCTGTCAAGCTTCTCATGTATGTGCAGGAATAACAGCCAAAACACATTTCATTTATATAGAGATGAATAACTGTAAGGGTCATTCACCTTTAGTATGATATTCTGTGAAAGTCTGCAGTTGGTCTTTTTTGACCAGGTAATACCCATAAATAGGCTACTTTATGGTTTCTGAACTCCCTCCTAAACTTGTGAGTTTGTTCAATTGAATCCTTTCTTGTGTTGCTTCCTAAGATTTCTCCAAACTAATGAGCAGAGCTTCACATAAGGCTAATGAATGAGCAGCTCAAATAAAATGGCACCTGGCTAAATGATAGGAAGGGTTGGCTGAATGTAAAGGACAATAAGAGGAAACAAGGGAGATGGAGGGGGCACAAGAGGAACAGAAATGGACTCATTCTTACTTTCCAGTGGGTCTTCCCCATCGGTGATCAACTCGTCATCTGAGCATATGCTGAGGATGTTCACAAGCATCTCTGTAACTGGAGACAGGGGAGAGAAGGTATTATTAATGCTATATACTGCATTTCTTCATCTGCACAGTATTTCCCCAAAACATAAACGTAATCATGTGCGGAGCGTGGAACTTATGCCCCTGTGTATCCAGCTTTCTCCTTTATGTACCACTCCCACAGTACCTTGCACTGACTCACAGGCACTTGGACAAACAAAAAGGCTTTCATGAAAGCAGCTCTGTGTGATTAGGAATAAACGACTATGTGCATGAGGTGCAAAACAAGGAAAGTGCTAACAGACACGCACAATCGTCTGCCAACTCTAAAAGGCCTGTGTGGGTACCGCTCTCAAGTTCCAGAGCTGCAAATGGTTTGGGCTCACACCAACTCCTTGCAGATGTCTCTGTTATGAATCACACCAACAGGCTAAATTGCTAGGGGCGTCACTGCCTTTAGAAGAAAGGAACAGACTTTGCTCATGACTGGCTCGCAGCCCTTGCCAAATGCAGAATGACAGTGCGTATTTCCATGCTAATAGATCATGAAATTTGCAGTATTAGGCTCCGATTCTTCCTGCAGTCCCTTCACTTGGAATATTATTTAATGTCAAAACCTAGTCCATCTGTCTAGGCCAGTGACCCCCAATCAGTGTCTCGCGAGCAACATGTTCTTCACTCTTCCCTTGGATGTTGCTCTCAGTGGCCTCAAAGCAGGAGCTTATTTTTCAATTCCAGTCTTGGAGGCAAGTTTTGGTTGTATAAATAACAGATGCACTGCCAAACAAAGTCTCCTGTAGGCTGCCAGTCCATATAGGGGCTACCAAATGGCCAATCACGGTAATTATTTTGATCCATGCAGGAATATTTTTTCATGCTTGTGTTGCTCCCCAACTCTTTTTACATCTGAATAATGCTCATGGGTAAAAAGGTTGGGGAGCATTGCCAAACTATGGTTTCTGTCATAATGCAACATGCTTGGATATGGATATGAAAGGGCCAATAAAATTCAGTGCTGATGTGGGTTTCTGGTTCTATCTAGTGATGGGCGAATCTCCCCCGTTTCGGTGAAAAAAATTTTGGCGAAACCATTTTTGACGAGCGTCGCGTCGTTTTCGGTGCGTCGCGTCAAAAACAACGCGCAACTTTTTTTCGGCAAATTTTTTTTTGTGGAATTTTCGCTGGCGCTCCTTTGTCTGATTGGGGAACACAGGAACAGTGGGGTATAGCTGGTAGCACTAGGAAGCAGGACACAACAATAGAAAAAAATAGAAACTCTTCATTCTGTCGCCATGCAGCAATTGGGTGTTAAGGTGGCCATACACAGGCCATACACATCGGCCCGTGTATGGGGCCCTCTGACGGGCTTTACCGATTGATATCTGGCCGAAAGTCGGGCAGATGTCGATCCGGCGGGACTAAATTGCATCTGTTCGTTGATGCGGTCCTGCGATCCGACCTCCCGTATCGCCTCTACTGTGATCAGATCGTGGGCCATAGGGCCCACGATCAGATCACCCCGATATCACCCACCTAAAGGTGGGCATATCGGGAACAGATCCGCTCATTTGGCAACATCGCCAAACGAGCGGATCTCTCCATGTATTGCCACCATTAGATAAATGATCCAGTATATTCTACAGGAGGCTTCCTTTCCATAACTGATTCCAGTACAAACAAAATAACTGTGTTTAGCACAAATCCTGCATGTAGAGAGACAGGTTGTCTGGCAATGATTTTAATAGAATGAGCTCTAATACATCTTCTAGGCAAAGGGAGCCCCCCCCCATAAGATATATTGGATCATTCATCTGACACCCAACTCCTGAATGAGGAGAAACAGCTGCCGAGGGAGAGATAGTGAACATAAACTTACTTATTTCAGAAACAGTAAATCATTTTCAATTGATTGTATTTACAAAGTTTCTTATTTCAGTATGCGGAAGCCAATACTAAATTTTCATTTTAACAATGGTTCCCCTTTAAGGAAAAGTTTCTTGCTCATTAACATGACAAGGGGGGATGGGATTATGCATAGGCATTTTTTTTTACCTTTCTCCCCTACAAAGGGCAGGGACCAGGTAAAGACATCCATAAAGTTTGGCAGCCAGTAGGGGTGTGGAGAGCAGTTAAACTGCCTGATGTTCATCACGTTGTTCTCATACTTCAACACTGCGGCTGCATAAAGACACACAAGGGAAAAAGTGTAAAAGTGAAGTGCAAGTCCATTGTGTTTATACAAAAACTGCCCTCAAAGAAATCAGGGAGCCGACGTAATCGCTGGCACTGTTACTATGAGCTGGTTGTGAATAAGTGACTGGCACTTTTACTAATAGTTGTGTGGGGGTGACAATGCCAGTACTCTTCCAACACACTACACTGCACACACAAACCACTGCAATCACAGGCAGCAGCAGCACCTTACACTCATAATAAGTGCTGTTATCCTATTCACATACTGCAGATAAACCAAACTCAGTTAAAGGGGTTGTTCATCTTTGCGCTGATTTTTTGTGACACAGAGAGTGATATTCTGACACAATCTGCAATAGGTTTTCATTTTTTATATTTGTGGTTTGCAATTTCAGCGACCTGGTTGCTAGGGTCCAACTTACCCTAGCAACCATACACTGGTTTGAATAAGAGACTAATATGAAAAGGAGAGGTGTGAATAGAAAGATGAATAATAAAAAGTAGCAATAAAAATATATTTGTAGTAGTGATGTGCGGGCTGGGCAGGTTCGGGCCAACCTCGCACTCTTCTTCGGGGGCTGAATTGCAGTTAACCTGCCGTTGTGAGTGATTCCCATATTTCACAATACATTAACTCTTCTTCGCGGGTGCGGGTTGAGCTCTTATCCTGCTCTCCCGCCAAGTCAAATGATGGCTTCATGGTTCATCTTTTATAGAACCTGCTCACCCCGCCCCTTCTGTGACATCATCGGGGGGCAGGTCTCTGAAAGCAACCCGGATGTGGGCTAATGTAGAGTGGGTTAGGGTCGGGTGCACATCCCTAATTTGTAGCCTTACAGAGCATTTGTTTTAAATGGGGTCAGTAACCCCCCATTTGAAAGCTGGAAAGAGTCAGAAGAAAAAGGCAAATAATTTAAAAACTATAAGAAATAAATAACAAAGACCAGCTTAAAAGATGTTTAGAACCGGTGGTTCTAGAACATACTAAAAGTTAACTTAAAGGTGAACAACCCATTTAAATCATAGTGCCAGTCTCCTACCTACATGCTGCAACCATTGTCAGCTGTCTCACATAACACTCAACCAACAGTGCCTTTCTCATACCAACACACTGGAAATACTGTCAGCATTCTCACCCCACACTCACTATAGCAGACACCCTGTACATGTGCATCTCACACACTGCAGTGTGAATCCCCATAATAAAGTGTACAGGCACCGTCAGCAGAATCATACACGTAACTGGTCTTGGTGACGGGTAGAAGACCTATCAAAGACTGCAGCCAGTGTCCCTCAAGAGCTATATGGATATTATGGGAATCATGAAGCTGTCGGCAAGCTCTTGGTACTTTCTCATGGGCCTCTTCATTACACACTTCACTAACAATCCGCAACACACAGCGCCGTCCGTTTCTCACACTTGCCTTTGTTGTTGTAGACATCCAGGTAGTTGGGTGCAGAAAAGATGGTGATGAGAGAAGGAAAGCCAGTGGTTTGACTTTTACGGTACATGCGATAGCTGGGGATAAAGAGACAACAAAACAGCCTTGTCAGTTATCAGCACTGATGCACAAAGCCACAGGTCATGAATGTCTGCTTGTATAAGGCTATACATCAGGGGTCCCCAAACTTTTTTACCCATGAGCTATAGTCAAATGTAAAAAGAGTTGGGGAGCAACACAAGTATGATAAAAGTCCCTGTGACACCAAATAAGTGCTGTGATTGGCTATTTGGTAGCCCCTATGTGAAGTGGCAGTCTACAGGAGGCTCTGTTTGGCAGTACACCTGGTTTATTTGCAACCAAAACTTGCCTCCGAGGCAGGAATTAAAAAAATAAGCTCCTGCTTTGAGGTAATTGAGAGCAAAATCAATCGGGTTGGTGAGGAACATGTTGCTCATGAGCTGCTGGTTGGGGATCACTGCTGTACACATACAGGGCAGTCTGCAATGCATACCGTATAGGTGAATGTAGAACGTATATTTCGGCCATACATAAAAACCAGGAGAAGCAGCACAATACAAACAACTGGACTGTATTTTTTTTTGTGTTACTGAAGCGTTAAACTGTTTTACAGCCCCCCCCCCCCAGTTCAAGATCCCCAAAACCACATCCTACATTATGTCCTACATGTAAATAAACCAGCTCTTCAGCTCGTCCAGCCCTTTATCCTTTCTGTGGAGTAAAGGGCAAGAAAGATGAGGAGAGGGAGGGGCATTAGGTAAGGAATCTCAATCTCTGTGTAGCCATAAGCAGTAGGAAGATTACCCAGCATCCTGTGCTTCGTGTGCCCGGATCACTGACAGGAGATTGTTGCTCTGCAGGAACTCACAGACGGCAGGGTAACTGAAAGACAAGCGAAGCAACAGTAAATAACATGAAAGCCTTTGCTGGACATGTTCAATGAAGGAGGGGGTTGCTGCACCCATGCAGAATAAACATATACCCAGGGTGAACAAACCAAGCATCTGTCATGAAGCGGCCAGTTATCTGAGCTTAAGAAATACAAGTAATCCTTACCTGTAGAAATAGGAGCACCCACGCACAGTGTTGTGGGTGAAGTGGTCCAGGGTCTTCTCACTACCATAATCCTCTGCTGGATCAGACCAGAGCAAATCACACATGGGGCCAAAGGCAGGGGGTTCCTTGAATCTGTCTAACTGTGAAGGCAAAAGAGAATGGGACGGTGCTGAGGAATAAGGTACAAAGAACTAGACAATGTATATGAATAATGTGTCTATAAACCCCCACCAAAGTATGGCATCTGCCATGTGCAATAGCAAAACTCAACAGAAGCTTCAGAGTGCTCAGGTCAGACAGCACCATGCCCCCACCACCCACCCCGGTGATACTATGAGGTACAGGCCTGGACTGGCAATCTGTGGGTTCTGGCAGAAGCCAGAGGGGCTGCTATAATGTGCCATAGAAATTCAGTATTTAGTGGGCTGGTGGGGGCTGGTGGGGGCTGTTTGGGCCTCTGTGTACATGAAATGCCAAGGCCTATTTTGACTTTCAGTCCAGGCCTGATGGGGTACGAAAGTGACAGCAGAATGCATAGGCTTATAAATGTCTCATCAGCATCAAATAACAGAAAATCAGTATTTAGCAGTGTTCCTGTGAAGCAGCATGTCCTCATTGGCACATATTTCTTAATCACCATGGAGACCTGGCCACCAGCATTCAGTCTGGGCTTGGAGCAAAGAATTCTAAGGGGAAGGGCATATCTGTGGAACGTGGCATATAGAAGGTTTTGACAGGGGTTAAGAGATTTTTAGAAACAGTTTGGTGGGGAAATCTGGCTGAAGGGAAGCAATAAGTGGTAGTGAACTGAAGGGTCAGGGTATGACATGATGCCTTGCTACAGATGCTTATTATTATTGCTTGTGTGAGAGAAAGGATGGCCCTATGGCCAACAGTAGAGCCTGTGTTATTTCAGGGGAGGAATCATCTGTATATGACAGCCATGTCTATGCAGTGCTCTGATTAACCAAAATATCACAGATCCAGGTGCCAGATGTTAAGAAAGATGCTATACAAAGAAATCAGTGAGCTCTTGGGCACAATGTGTCCAGGCCGTGGGTCGCCAGATGAAGAACCCAGATCTAGATCGATTGCTAGTCCAAATTAAAAAAAAACTAAGGGGAACTAAGCCATGTAGACTAATAAGAGTGTAATGAATTCTAAAACACAGAGGGTATTTATTAAAAGGATGGAGCCCACACAAGCAACATCTGACATGATGTCAGTACAGCAGCTGAATCCCATCATTACTGCCTTGGTAGACATTAAGCAAACATTCTCGGCAGCTACAGAGGAAGCAGACCCTGTGGCTGCTGGTGGGCGTGGAAGGTACAAAGGGCCCAATAAGGCAATGACTAATGAGCAGTTTTAATAGGTGTTTACGAAAAAAAAAGTCTTCTTCACAAAGTTTAAGTACCCTAATATTATTTTTGCTGTGGGCCCCAGTAACACCACTGGCTCTCACACAGTAGGTAATGCATTTAATAATGTCTGTGGGGTCTGCTTTTGTGGCTACCTAACAAATAAGTCTCACTAAGTGGTTGGAAATGTAAAATACCCAGCAGTAATGGAAACAGTTTTAAAGTCCTCTGCAGTCCCTTCAAATTAAGGAGATCAGAATCACATATGTGTTTCAGGCTTCACAGGCCCTTTATCACAAGTTCAGTCTCCTTCCATTTAACTTCCTTCTTTCAATCAATTGTTCCGGTGAATTTGGAAGCTAGTTTTTTTCCACATGAGGTGTAGAGGATAGGAGTATCTCACCTTCCTAATGTCATCTAAGCAGGTGATTTCCGGGGACAGCCCCCCGTGCACACAGAGGAACTGCTGATTGAGAAGAGCCGCCAGAGGAAGGCAGTCAAAGGCATCCATGCAGGAGTCGTACACACGCTCCGAATACTTTATCTTACCTAAGCAAAAAAAAAAAAGGAATAAAACTGCATTTAAAAAGGGCTTCTTTGCAACCCACAGCTGGAGAGTAGATGAAATGAGAAAATAACTGCATATGGCGGTCTGACCATGAGAGGGCGCCAAGGTACACATACGTACATACAAAGAAAGGTGCAGAAATGCACATACATGCAAGGAAAGGTGTGGAAATGCACATACATGCAAGGAGAGGTGCAGAAATGCACATACATGCAAGGAGAGGTGCGGAAATGCACATACATGCAAGGAGAGGTGCGGAAATGCACATACATGCAAGGAAAGGTGTGTAAATGCACATACATGCAAGGAGAGGTGCAGAAATGCACATACATGCAAGGAGAAGTGCAGAAATGCACATATATGCATGGAAAAGTGCCGAAATGCACATCCATGCAAGGAAATGTGCAGAATTGCACATACATGCAAGGAGAGGTGAAAAATGCACATACATGCATGGAAAAATGCACATAAATGCAAGGAAAGGTGCAGAAAGACTAGAATGGGGCAAGTACAGGTGGATTAGACAACAAAGGAGGGAGCACATGAAAAAACAGAAAAATGCTAAAAGCCTATAATGGACCTATTTAAGAAAGCCCAGGACAGATTTGCAGGACACTCATCCCAAACAAGGAAAGACTGGGGTAGACACTCACATTCTTGCTTGAAGGTGAAATACTCTGTTAAATGCCGGCACTCGTGGTTCCCGCGCAGTAGGAACAGGGTCTTGGAGTGAATAATTTTCAGGCTCCAGAGGTACAGGACACACTGTGGGAATAAATAAAGTATAAAACATGGAATGAAAAATTGCTGTGACAGACAGTAAGTGCTCCCAGGCATTTTCCCTGGAGTGTGCAATGCTGTGAATAATGGATGACACAATCACGGTTGCATGACAAGAGAGCTATGTAAGTAACGTAACAAAAGTGCACGTCTGCATGAGGTCTAGTAACCCAGAGCATACACCAGATGATTGCAAACACTGCACGTTATTAAAGATCTTCATCAAGTACCATCTGCCTTAATCCCAGTAGCATCTTCTCCCAGGATCAATAAATCCGACTTACCTGAAAAGTTACCCAATCACAGAGCTCTGTTTCTCTGTGCTTCTCATTCCAATCTTTACAGATGTTCAGGTACAGGGATGTGGGTGGCTGGAGTATGTTCTGATTGCTTTGACTATCATGGGCAATGATAAACAAGAAGCTCCACCAAACTGCAACATACTGCACAGAAACTAACTAACATGAAACCCACCAGTCAGCTGTTTTAGGCAGGTTCAAGCCCCACCTTCCCACCTGAGCTTCACAGTGGCTGGACTTACTCTTTTAAAGAGAACTACAGCCTAAAAATGTATATGGCTAAAAATGCCATATTTTATATAATGAACTTATAGAGAAGAACAGGAGTCAGCACTCACTCACGGAATACAGCGTTGCTAGGTGCACCTCCCAGGCAGCCACTTCCACCCGAACTGTAGATCCAGTATATAGAAATAGACAGCGCCATACGATGAGATTTTTCTTAAAAAGCCTTTATTAGCTTAAGGGCTTTTAGACAGAAATACAGCGTTTCAGGCCAAGTCAGCCTTTCCTCAAGCTTGGTGCTGTCTATTTCGATATACTGGATATAATTAACTTATTGCACCAGCCTAAAGTTTCAGCTTGTCAATAGCAGCAATGATCCAGGACTTCAGACTTGTCACAGGGGGTCACCATCTTGGAAAGTGTCTGTGACACTCACATGCTCAGTGGGCTCTGAGCAGCTGTTGAGAAGCTAAGTTTAGGGGTCGTCACTAATTATCCAGCAGCAGAAAATGAGCTTCCCTGGCTGTAATATAAGCTGATGCTACAGGGCTGATTATTAAATTCTGATGCTAATGGCAATGGTTTCTGTGCTGCCATGTAGTAATTATCTGTATTAAAGGAGAACACAACCATTATAAAAAAAAAAACCCTACCCTACATAGAGCCCCCTCCCTTCTCCCCCACAGCCTAGTTGCTACCCCGGGCAAATGCCCCTAACTTCTTAGTTCACGGCAGCCATCTTCTGGGTCTTCGGTAATCTTCGTGTGTTCTTCCAGTGCTTAATCAATTTCAGCACAGTTGTCGCAACCCAGGAAATTTCTCCAATTGCACATGCGCTATTACGCCACTGGCACTCTCAGATTACCAAAGACCTGGAAGATGGCTGCCGTGAACTCTGATCTACACCGAGGGGTAAGTAAAAAGTTAGGGCCTTTGCCCGGGGTAGCAGCTAGGCTGGGGGAAGGGTCTATGTAGGGTAGAGGTTTCTTTACTTTTGGATAGAGTTCTCCTTTAATAACTTATCAGCCGTATATTGTGACATTTCTATTCTATGTGTAGTGTATAGTGTGAGTGGGTCCCTAAACTCAGTAAGTGACAGCAGCACAGAGCATGTAAATCAGCAGAAAAGAAGATGGGGAGCTACCCAGGTATCTTTGGAGGCAGAGATCTTTACTGCTAATGGGCTGTGGTTGCAGAAACCCAAAGTATAATGAACAACATTTCTATCCTACTTCTTTAGTTAATTGTAGTTCTCCTTTAAAGGAGAAAGAGAGGTCCAATCGATGGGGGGGTGCTAAATGTTAGGGCACCCCCTCAAGGATTGTAATGACTTATCTGATAGCCCGGGGCAGTGTTCCTGTTAGCAGAAAACTGTACTGACCTGGGGCACTAGCAAGTGGGCAAGCCTCTTCTTCAATATGACAGTGAAGCAAAAACTGTCTTATAACTGTACTACAATGCATCCCCTCACAAAGAAAGAAGAAGGTAAGAGAACCACTTGCTAACAAGTTCCCCCTGGCCAGTGCAGTTTTCTGCTAAAAGGAGCACCAGTCTGGAGAATCAGTTATTACAATCCTTGGGGGTGCCCCCCCCCCCATAGATTTCCTTCTTTAATGCCAGTGAATGCATTTGTGCAGAATAATCCATGACCCTACATACTGCCAAATATTTATGGAAACAAAGGCAATAGTTAACTTTATTTATATATTTGGTATCTTTACCCTTGAAGTGTCCAGTTCATGAGCAAATGAGATAGACTGACCTCTATACTGAAATATCCTCTGTCCACGTAGTCCCCCAAGAAGAGGTAGCGTGTGTTGTGGGGGGAACCTCCAACCTCAAACAGCTTCATGAGATCAAAGAACTGCCCGTGGATGTCCCCACAAACTGCAGAGAGAGAGAGAGTTTAGGGAAGATGGCCTCAGCAACAAGAAGATGGTTTTCAGACATTTATATTTTTATTATGCTTCTGCTCTTTCTCAGTTGTCATTTGTTATCATTATTTATGGATATAGCTCCAGCAAGTTACGCAGAGTTTTCCAATACAGGAACAAACAAGGGTTATAAAATAGTAGGATTATAGGCCATTGTTTGCTATTCCTCCCATGCCTGGTTTATGGGCTTCTAATGTTAAAGGGATACTGTCATGGCAAAAAA
>CM044435.1:127188045-127199593 GCA_024363595.1 Xenopus borealis | reverse complement strand
ATCTACAGTGACAACATAAGTATCATGATGCCAGTGAAGCTGCTTGTAAGTGATTGGATGTGAGACACAGTAGCAATAACATGACAAACTGTATCTATACACTAGTAAAGGGGCCGTCCAGACAAGATAAGCATGAAACGCCCAGCGATGTTTGTGTTTGTATCTCACTCACCTTTACTCCCAAGTGACGTGTGTTTGTGGACAATACAGGCTTGACAAAATATTTTGTTCCTGGGACTTTATTATATTGCCGGGACTGTTCTGTTAGTGAGGACACACCCCTTATCTCACCCGTAATGAACTCGCCTGTTTGTCTTGTGACAGGTTCAGATTAACTTCACAGGGGGGAATTCACAAAAGTGGTGATATTGAAGTAAAAATGTCGGATTTCCCACCAAATTCACAAACAAATATAGGGATTTCTACAAAAAGTATTTTTTTTTATTGTTTTAGGTCAAGTGTCTAAGTCCTGCTAAAACTAAAAAAAAAAACTGGCTAGGATAGGGTTGCCACCTGTCCGGTTTTGAACCGGACAGCCCGGTATTTTGAAGGGCTGCCCGGTTCAATGCTTCCTGCCCGGTTTTCCAAATAAGGAAAACCGGGCGGGATTATCTTGATTGACGCCGCGATCGACCAATCGGCGATCGCGGCGTCATAGCTCCGCCCCATGATGTCACGGGACCGCCCACTGACGTCACGGGACCGCCCCCGTGGCGTCACAGGACCACCCCCTGTCCGGCTGGAGCCACAGGGAAAGGTGGCAACCCTAGGCTAGGAGGCTTTCATTTTCCTTTCGATTTTTATATTATATTCACTCAAGTTGCTAATAATGCCTCATCCAACAAACTAAAACTAGTAAAATAAAGCAACTGTAAGTTAAAATGATATAAAAACACTTTTTTGTTTAATCAGTGTTCTACTTGTTTTGTTACTGAGGCCTTTACACCTATAGGGTTAGACAGAGACTATTAAAATGATAATAATTCCCTACAAGAGGTGAGAAATGAAGATTGCCTGAACCAAAGCAGAACAGATTAGTTAGAATAGATCTGAGACATGGTGAAGAGTTATTACAAATATGGGACCCGTTATCCAGAAAGTTTCCGAATTACGGAAAGGCCGTCTCCCATAAACTCCATTATAATGAGATAATCCAAAATTTTTTCTCTGTTATAATAAAACAGTAACTTGTACTTGATCCCAACTAAGATATAATTAATCCTTATTGGGTTTATTCAATGGTTCCATGATTTTCTAGTAGTCTTAAGGTATGAAGATCCAAATTATGGAAAGACCCGTTATCCGGCAAGCCCCAGGTCCCGATGATTCTGGATAATAGGTCCCATACCTGTACTGAGCTTTACTCCATTTTTATAATGTTGTTTTTGCGCCATTTTTATGTCGTTTGAAAGACAAAGTCATAAGTGTGTCTGTAAACTGTCATTCTTTCAGTAAAAAATGAAAAGTGATGGTTGAGTCGGAAATTAGGCGGATTTCTGTTTGTGAATATGAAGAAAGTATTTTACACCAGTTTACTACCACTTTTACGAATAACTCAAGGGCTGCTGCCGAAACTCAACCTCTGCCGCCTCTCACACGGAATAGACGAGCCTGTTGGTTGAACCCCCACCTTGGTATGGGATCCATTATCCAAAAACCTGTTATCCAGAAAGCACGGAATTACAGAAAGACGGTCTCCCGTAGATTCCGTTTTATCCAAATAATGAATATTTTTAAAAACGATTTCCTTTTTCTCTGTAGTAATAAAACAGTAGCTTGTACTTGATCCCAACTAAGATATAATTAATCCTTATTGGAAGCAAAACCCGCCTATTGGGTTAAACTCCAAATTAATTTGATTAAAAATAGGGATGCACCGAATCCACTTTTTGGGATTCAGCTGAATCCCCAAATCCTTTGTGAAAGATTCGACCGAATACTGAACCGAAAAGGTGGGAAATTTTTTTTTTTTACTTCCTTGCTTTCTGACAAAAGTCACGTGATTT
The DNA here is from genome assembly GCA_024363595.1 of Xenopus borealis. Classification (NCBI taxonomy): domain Eukaryota; kingdom Metazoa; phylum Chordata; class Amphibia; order Anura; family Pipidae; genus Xenopus; species Xenopus borealis. The sequence continues at coordinate 127,197,587 of CM044435.1, read as the reverse complement.
CCCTTCCCACACCCAATTTACATATGCAAATTAGAATTCGGATCCCAAACCAAATAATGGATTCGGTGCATCCCTAATTAATTATTTATTAATTAAAAACGCAAATTAATCAGATTGGGAAAAAAACTGACAAAATCCTGCAAAAACCCGAATTGTCAGTTTCTTTCTGACATTTTTTCCCCGAATCGCTCAAATTTTTTTGGGATTTTGGCTGAAACCCCTGAATTTTTCAGATTTTTGGGCTAAACCGAACGCTAATCACAATAATGTTAAACTGAGATTGGTGCATCTCCCATTGATTTATGGTGGCCATACACGGAGAGATCAACTAATTTGGCGATGTTGTCAAACAAGCGGATCTCTCGCCGATATGCCTTTAAAAAAAAAAAAAAAAATCACCCCAGAGACTTGAAGCAAATCTGGCAGCTAAGCTGAGGGGTTAAAAAAAAGCAGTTTTCATGCTCAACGGTGGAAATGATGCGTTGACGTATGATGTCACTTCCACAATGGGGTAGCACTGAACATAGATACATCACTAGGGTACTATGACAGAAGGCTAATCTTTCACTATACGGTTCTCTTTCCCTGTAAACCAACTTCACTATAGGTTGGTAACATTTGTTATTGGCCTCTTAAAGCAGGGGTCCCCAACCACCAGGCTGCGGGCAGTCCTGAACTGGGCCGTTGAGCCTAGCTCGCAATTAACAAGGACGCCAAATTCGACGCAGAACACCGGTCCCCGAAACAGAAAAGGTTGAGGACCCCTAGCTTTAAGGAAAACTATACCCACGACCAAACAATGTATGGCTCTTTAAAAGTATATTTCATAAAGCAGCTCATATGTAAAACCCTGCTTCATGTAAATAAACCATTTTCATAATAATATACTTTTTTAGTAGCATGTGCCATTGGGTAATCAGAAATAGAAAACTGCCATTTTCAAAAATAAGGGCTGCCCCCTGGGATCCTACGATTCACGGTGCACACAAACATACCAAACAAACTATAAAGTTAGGTCACATGAGCCAATGAACAGACAGAGTTGTGTCTTTTGCTTCCACACTTCTTCCTGTTACAGTTAGAGTTGAAATATTTCTGGTCAGGTGATCTCTGAGGCAGCACACAGACCATCACCAAATGGTGGTTCAAGCAAGAGATGTAAAAGGGCAATATTTACTTAAATATATAGTCCAGTTTGATAAAATTCTTTAATATGTCACTTAATTTAATATAAATTTAATTTTTTTAAAAATTTAATCTGTTGCTTAAATATTCATTTTGGGGGTATAGTTTTCCTTTAAGCCAACCTCCACCTCAGGCACATCCACTTTCTGCTATGATGGAGTCCTGAGAGAGACTGAGTACATGTTCCTGCCCAGGGTCAGACTTGGGGCCCACCAGGGCTACTGCCCCCCTCCTGCTCTGGTGTGAGGTGCTGCACTTGTGGTTTGTGCGCGGCGCCAAGTACAGGTGACTTGCTGTGACCTCCCGACAAAGGGAGGTCACACCATTAAGAAGCGGATCTGGGCCGGCGGGGCCCACCGGGTTTTTTCCCAGTATCCTGAGCCTGTCCCTGCCCACTTTTATACAGTAGCCAATAAGGAACTGATGTAATACCCCTGGACCAATTGATTATCCCTTCTGTAGAACAAAGGTCACTTACAAGAGACTTCCTGAGCAGTAGAGTTCATCCTACAAGGAGTCTACAAGAGGGAGTTAATTGTCCAAAATGAGAGTTTAATTTTGACTGTATTTGGCTACAGGTTGAATCCTGCTGGATTTATGGACTGAAATACATTATCAGCAGGGAATCTACGCTGACTTTTGCCCCATTTATGGATTAGTATGTTGTGTGAATGTGAGGAATTTAGAGTATGAGAAGGCGTATTGCTGAGACACTGAAAGGAAAGTTATGTTACTTATGTAAGTGACGCGATTGGGTTTAATGATACGTTTTCCTTGAATGCATTTTTAGAAAGGAACTTCCTTAATTACATGTACACAGAGTTGGGTCAGTGTTGCTGTAGTCTGGGTCAGTGTAATCACTACTGTTTATGGGAGCAGTGATAAGATAATATTTGATTAGGGATGCACCCAATCCAGGATTCCGTTCAGTATTCTGCCAGGATTCAGCCATTTTCAGCAGGATTCGGCCGAATTGTTGTGCTTTCCCCAACAGAATCCTTAAAATCATGTGACTTTTCGTCACAAAACAAGGAAGTAAACATGAAAGATTCAGCCGAATACTGAACCCTAATTTGCATATGCAAATTATTAAGGTGGAAGGTAAAAGTGTGCTGTGCACGAAGTGCGGGCCAAAATTTTTTGGATTCGGTTCGGCCAGGCACAAGGATTCAGCCGAATCCTGCTGAAAATGGCCGAATCCTGGCTGAATACCGAACTGAATCCTGGATTCAGTGCATCCCTAATTTTTTTGCCGCACACAAACCTCCCCTTCGCTAATTTGCATATGCAAATTAGGGTTTGGTTTTCGGCTGAATTTTTCACAGCAGATTTGGGGGGTTCGGCCAAATCCAAAATAGTGGATTTGGTGCATCCCTAATTTCACACTGCTTGTGTATGATAAGGGTGGGAAGGAATTAGGTAGGTGCAATTAAAGAACTAAACCTCAAATACAGATATGGCTAAAAATGCCATATTTTATATAGTGAACTTATTGCACGAGGCTAAAGTTTCAGCTTGTCAATAGCAGCTATGATCCAGGACTTCAGACTTGTCACAGGGGGTCACCATCTTGGAAAGTGTCTGTGACACTCACATGCTCAGTGGGCTCTGAGCACACGCCTCCCAACTGTCCTGGTTTTATAGGGACAGTCCCTCTTTTGACAGCTAAACCTGCAGTTAAGAGTCCTGCAGTGGGTCAGGTACCTGCGGGTTACCCACAAAAGCCTACGGTACCCTGCAGGTAGAAGTTCTGGCTGTGGTTATAGACGTGGGTCGGCGGTTCTGCGGGTCTCAGGTTGGGCAGCGGGTCTTCTCAATAGCATTTTTTATTCATTTATTCTGATTATGCCTACTTCCGATGACGTAACTACTAGTTATAATGACAGCACTTCCTGATTCTAGATGGTCAGCGGATCACAGGTCCGGGTTGTGGTTGTTACTTGCAGGTCAGATAACGGGAAGGACTCTACGTGCAGTCCCTCATTTGTACTGGAAAGTACTGTTTTTCTCTGCACTGAACTGCCAGAAAAAGAAACAATGTTTCTAACTTAATTAGCTTTTGGCAGAGAGCCCAAAACAGCCACAGCAGCAGATAATATAATTTTGTGACAATTTCTAGATAAGCAAATAAGTAATTATATAGTGAATAAAGTACCCCCTATTGTAAAATATAAGGATATTATAAGTTACCGAGGAGTTTCATGACCATATAAAAACACGAGGCTGAAGGCCGAGTATTTTTATACAGGTCATGGAACTCCGAGGTAACTTCTAATATCCTCATATTTTGCAACTGGGGGTACTTTATTTATTAAAATACAATTTATTATAATACACAAGTTTCAGTGAGTCATGTGACAGAAATGACATCAGAACTCACCGTTTATAACTGATGACATCAGATCTCACTGTTTATAAGGATATAATTTACAAGATATTTACGGCTTTTGTGTATTATAACAATATAAGATAACTGGTCTCTTGGGAAAAATTAGACTCACAGTTTAGGCCAGACGAGAAGATTCGGGGAGATTAGTCGCCTGGCAACTACTCGCTGTGTCTTTGAGGCAACTAATCTCCCTGAATGGCTTGCAGGTATCTGGCAACCGCTAGCGCCAAAGTCGCCTGTGCCTATTCACATGCAGCGACTAGTGATGGGCGAATCTACCCAGTTTCACTGAAAAATTTGCGAATTTCCAGCGAAACGAGTCGCAGCACGTTTTTGACGCGTCGCATCAACTTCGACGCGTCGTATTCGTTTTTGATGCACGTCGCGTCGTTTTCACCGCGTCGCATCAAAAACGATACACGACTCGATTTTTGGGGGGAATTTGACGCAAATTCGCCCCTGGCGAATAAATTCGCCATTCACTAGCCGCGACGCGTTTTTCAAAGTCGCTCAAAATTGCCTCGTGATTCAGGGGGATTAGTCGCCTCAAAGACGCAGCGAGTAGTCGCCAGGCGACTAATCTCCTCGAATCTTCTCATCTGGACTAGCCCTTAAAGGGCAATTCACCTTCATTAGCAATAAAGAATCTCGTGTGAGCTTCCGGTAGCAAAAACCCAAGGCCCTGGCACAGATTTCAGCACAGAAACGGACACAGCATTTTATGGTTAAATTGCAGCTTTGCTGGCGTTTATTTGCAACAGAACACTATTCTTCAGCCCACTGGCTTCACATGGGGGAATCACATAAGTGTTTAACAGAAACAGTCCCAAATAGTGATGGGCGAATTTATTCGCCAGGCACGAATTTGCTGCGAATTCCTGCGATTGCCGCCGGCAAATAAATTCACCTGCCGAAAATTTGCTGACGTCAAAAAAACGAGACGCGCATATCTGATCTCCTGGGAGTGGATTCTCTGGTCCTCTCCTAGACCTTTGGCTCTCTCTCCAACTCAGGGGATCACTCTCTGGTTCCCTGCTGCTCACCAGCATGCCTTCTGTGGCCCTCACCCTCCTCCACTCCAGGAGGTCTAGTTTAGGCAGCTGCAAACCCTTACATGGAGCAAGGGATGGAAGCCCACCCTGCTCTCTTCCATCCATTCCAGGGACACACTCTCCAGCTTTTACTGTGCAGTTCACAATTAAGCAGCATTACTTGCTGCAGCAACACAGTTTCATGGAGTTTAACTTAATTTCACCAGCCTACTACTGGTGAAATACAAAGTAAATGGAGCCCTTTAGACACCCATATCTTACACTTGCCAAACTGGAATATATATTTGAGTAAATATTGCCCTTTCCTTTTACATCTCTTGTGGAAGGAAAAACTCTGTCTGTTAATTGGCTCATGTGACCTAACAAGTATAGTTTGTTTGTGTGCACCGTGAATCATACGATCCCAGGGGGTGGCCCTTATTTTTTTAAAATGGCAATTTTCTATTTCTGATTACCCAATGGCACATACTACTAAAACAATTGTATATTATTATGAAAAATGGTTTATTTACATGAAGCAGGGTTTTACCATGAGCTGTTTTATGCAATATATTTTTCAGAGACCTACATTATTGGAGGGGTATAGTTTTCCTTTAAAGTAAGACACCACAATTATAACCCCACCCCCCACTGCCAATTACGAGATATAGGCCCACTGTGTGTGCCTGGTGCCCGACAAGATTAGGGCCCATTGGGTTTTACTCCTGTGTCCCAGTTGGCCGGTCTGACCTTGTACTGAGTCTGAGCTGAAGCCAATCAGGACAGGAGGAGCATGTGAATGTGTTTGAATATATTTTGAGAAAAATGTAAGTTGATATTAGAAGGAAGGGAGTAAGTGGCCGATGATGTAATGACATGTAATGGAGTCACACCCACGAGGGTTGTGTATATTCTCAGCCCTTGACCTTTCCCATTGGATTTATAATATCACATTGTGTTATATTTGTTCTGATACAGGACGGGGGCAGTATCGAGTGAATGTGATCTTTGAGCTCATTTTGGTTTTGCACAGTAACTGTTCAGCACGACTACTGCCAAAAGTACTTACTCTGAGCCAAAAATACTTACTCGTAGCCGCCCTTCCTGTTTTCAACAAAGGATTTCATGCAAGTCCAAGCAGAGATACTTGATTTTATTTGGGTAATAATTGCATAGAATAATCGAAGTTACAATAATGCTGGGATGTTGCAACAGGTTGACTGTCAACATTCTTTTGTTTCTCCGCTTAAACAAAGGGCGAGGTCACACGTGACGTTCTTACATTGCGTTTTTAAAACGTGTTGTATAAATACGCACGGGATGAAGCCCTATTGGAAACAATGGAATATATGCATCATAGCAATTCCCACGGGGCGTTTGCGAGCCTACATCTGCCACACAGAAATACCAAGGGATCTATGGGATCGGCAAATATGGAAATAAACTTCGCTGAAATTCGCAGCATATTTTCATTACGGCGGCCGAACATTCATGAGAAGGCTTGCACACATACGTATTTTTGGTTTTGTTTACTGGTGATGTAGTTACGGTTTATTGAAGCTATATTTTGCATGTAAATTGCTTTCCTGCTTGCCTTTTTTTTTCACAAAAGTTTACTAAAATTCTTTTGAGTGGAATTGTGGGGAACAAGGAAAAACAGAAATGCATGCTGGGAAAAGAAAACTACAGGCTGAAAAATGCATATTATCATGTGCGGTATAAAAACACCATGCGCGACCTCGCCCATAGATACTGAGGCCTAGGAAATCAAAGCCAGGCCAAGCAGAGTTGAGGTCCAAAGTAATACTACTTAGCCCAGCACCCTGCACAACCCCTACCTTTAACGTGGCACCCCACTGCTCGCTTCCCCCTTCTGCCCTCCCTTCTATTCCTCGTTGATCTCCACTTTCCATCCCCACCCCAAGTGTTTGTTCTGCCAACCACTGTGATACCCCAGTTTGGATGACTCTTCATTGACAGTGACACCCCAGTTTGGATGACTCTTCATTGACAGTGACACCCCAGTTTGGATGAGTCTTCATAGACAGTGACACCCCAGTTTGGATGAGTCTTTATAGACAGTGACACCTCAGTTTGGATGAGTCTTCATAGACAGTGAAACCCCAGTTTGGATGAGTCTTTATAGACAGTGACACCCCAGTTTTGACGAGTCTACATAGACAGTGACCCTCGAGTCTTCATAGAAAGTCACACCCCAGTTTGGATGAGTCTTCATAGACGGTAACACCCCAGTTTGGATGAGTCCTCATAGACAGTGACACCCAGTTTAAGTGAGTCTACGTTGACAGTCTTCATAGACAGTGACACCCCAGTTTTGATGAGTCTTCATAGACAGTGACACCCCAGTTTGGATGAGTCTACATAGACAGTGACCCTCGAGTCTTCATAGAGGGTCACACCCCAGTTTGGATGAGCCTTCATAGACAGTGACACCCCAGTTTGGATGAGTCTTTACTTGACAATGACACCCCAGTTTGGATGAGTCTTCATAGACTGACACCCCAGTTTGGATGATTCTTCATTGTCAGTGACACCCCAGTTTGGATGAGTCTTCATAGACAGTGACACCCCAGTTTGGATGAGTCTTCACTTGACAGTGAAACCCCAGTTTGGATGAGTCTTCATAGACAGCGACACCCAGTTTAAGTAAGTCTACGTAGACAGTCTTCATAGACAGAGACACCCCAGTCTTGAGTCTTTATAGATCGTGAAAACCCAGTCTTCATAGAAGTAACCTCGGAGTTCCATAACCTTATCATCGTTGTTTTATATGGTCATGGAACTCCTCAGTGACTTATAATATATTTTACAAGAGGGGCTACTTTATTCACTATATAAATCCAGTGGAGTGGTTTGACTATGAACAATCAGAACTCAGCAAAGGCAGAAAGTATGTCTTTAGTACTAGTAGTTACCATAATCACCTGTCACTTGACCCCAAGGTATTTAGTGTGCGAGATGTGCCTGCAGGTATATTATCTGTAGCCGTATATTTTACCATGCTCCGTGGCTCAGACAAATTGCCTCTTTCATTCTCGTACACACAAAGGGGGTTATTTATTAAGGTCTGAATGCCCAAAACTTGAAAAATGCAAGTTTTTTTTTTTAATATAAGATCCAAATTTTTAGTGAAAAAAAACATTTTTCAGGATTAAGTATACCCCAAGGATGGAAAAAGTCAGAATCTGAAAATCAGGCATTTCAGGTTGTGTACAGTATAAGTCAATTGGAGAAGTCCTAAAGATATCCTGAACTTCACTGGATTTCGTGCAAAAATCTGAAGATTTTGAGTTTTTGGGCAGAAAAATCCAAATTTTCATAAAACATAAAAAAGTTTTTTTCCTGCACTCAAATTTTTCAGGAAACTGTTTTGATAAATAAGGGAAAATAACCCCTGTGGATTTGGTCGGAGTATATTTCAGAAAAAAACTAGTTAAATTCGGATTTTGTTAACCCCCAAAGCGTCTTTTTTTTTTTCCAGCCACAACAACCTTTTAGCAGTGTAGATGTGAGACATTCTAGTGCCAATAGCTACAGGGAACTTCCCAAGAAACAGGGACGGGTGGGAAGACTAACATGTATTGTACAGAGGAACAGAAATGGGGAATCTGTTAAATCTGACGATCAATGTTTCTCCCAGAGTTTATAGTACTTTTGGATCAAGTACAAGTTACTGTTTCATTATTACAGGGAAAAAGCAAATACTTTTTAAAAGTTGGGATTATTTGGATAAAACGGAGTCTATGGGAGACATCACTTATGTAATTTGGAGCTTTCTGGAGAACGGGTTTCCTGATAATGGCTCCCATACCTGCATTTAGTGCCTTGTTCCCCCACTGTACCCTGCAATGTTATGTAAATATAAAACAAAACATGCTTTATGTACGGATACCTACTAAACAGTTTGCTTAAAAGTGAAATCAAGTGAAGAAGTTTATATGCTTAAGATTGAGTTTTTCTATTAATTGGAAAAAAACCTGCAAAAAATATATTCAAGAATATAGTGATTATAGACCCCCCCCCCCAAAGGTGTGATTTTATTCTTGCAGTAATGATTAAATGCAACTGTGAGTATTCTGTCTTTAGTTAAAGGTGTAGGTGCTTGAAAATAAAATACAAGGCCATGGAAAAAAAATTAGCTTGAGTTTTGTAATTATAATAAAAATTCTTGAAAATATAGAAATCTGTCTCATAAGGGCTTATGTTATCTTTTTAGGTCTAGTAAAAGGGCAACCAAGCTTGGGAGTTTTACTTTGAAAGCAGCGAGTAAGTTGCAGGTAAAACTTAGTCCCTTTGTAAAATATATAATGAAGAAATATAATTCTTTAAGGGATTCTGTCATGGGAAAACAAAATGCATCAGTTAATAGTGCTGCTCCAGTAGACAGATTTTTTCATATTCAGTTTTGAAATCTGACATGGGGCTAGCCATTTTGTCAATTCCTATAATTTATATAAAAAGTGGAAGGGTGACAGTTTGCTAGAATAGTAAACATTTCCTATGTTTTAGCACTGAAACCAAATCTCTGTAAAATCGTTTTGCCTGTACAGGTTTTCAGTGTTTGACCCGAATCTTTGGGGTGGGGTTACTGACCCCCAAGGATCAATGGATACGTTATAGGATAGAAGAGTAATAACAGTGGAATAAAGCATTTCAATTTCCCCAGCAAATGTCTTTGTATGATTGTCTGACTGAAAGCATGTAGAGTACATGAGGACCCATCTTTTATTTTGTTTTAACCAGCTCGTAAGAACCAGGAAGTTGAAATTACCTTTACTTTAAATTTCAGCCTTTGGCCTGCCCTGTGCAGGAAGAAAAGAAAAAAATCATTTTCTGTTGTGGTTTTACTTCCTCCTCTAATGTCTTTGTAAGTTAAGTAAAAATATAGACTATCATTTTTTTAAGGAAATATTACA
>CM044435.1:127092865-127105150 GCA_024363595.1 Xenopus borealis | reverse complement strand
AAAAAAAACTGGCTCCTCCTACACTGGCTATACACCCAGCAGGCGGAGAGCCTAGAAAAACAGGAGAGCCTCAATCCAGGGTGGGAAGCCATGTGTCCCCCAAGCGCTGAAGAGAAAGAGATTTAACGGCGAGTACACAAAATCTCCTTTTCTCCTAGTCTGCTTGGGGGACACAGGGACAATGGGGACGTACCAAAGCTGTCCCCTAAAATCCCGGGTAGGATTCAGATTAGGTTCGACCAGACATAAGGATTCGGCCGAATCCTGCTGAAAAAGGCCGAATCCTGGCCGAATCCCGAACCGAATCCTGGATTCGGTGCATCCCTATTTGCTAGATCCAACGGGAACTGGCAGATTTAGTGGCAGGTGAACCTTTATGAGGTTCCAAGGGCAGGATGAGTAGAGCATCAGTCCTGCGGATGTCCTGAACTCTATGAAGATAGAATTTTAGAGCTCTAACAGGATCCAGAAATTGTAAAGCCACCTCATTGGGATTGGATGGTTAAAGGCAGAAAGTTGGAAGTGTTATTTCCTGGTTCAAGTGAAATTCTGAGACCACCGTAGTCAGGAATGAAGGTATGGTTTAGATAACTGCTCTGTGGTGATGGAAAAACTAAGAAGGGCAGCTTACAGGATAATATGTTGAGTTCAGAAAACATGTCTTGCCAAAGGAAAAACCGTCTTCCAGGTGCAGTAACACTGACCCCAGTGGTTCAATGTTGTAATGCTTGCAATACTAAGGTGAGGTCCCAGAGAGGAGCTGGTGGTCAGATGGGGGGAGCCACGTGTACAACCCCCTGCATAATGGTTTTGACATCAGGCAATAGTGCCAGGTGCTCCTTACAGAAAAAATGGAATCTGTGACTTAAGAGAACCGAAAGACAGACCCTTGGGTACCCCTTCTTGGAGGAAATCTAGGATATTAAGGACTGAGAAGACCTTGAATACAGAATTGTTTCGGTTGCACCATTAATCGTACTTGATGGTATGTCTGGATTTGGATATTGATTGGACCCTGCAATAGAAGGTCCGGCAGAGAAGGTATCATCCAGGGTTCTGCTATTGACCAGTTGATGAGGTCTGTGAACCAGGACCTTCGAGGCCACCTTGGTGCTATGAGAATGAGAGGTGTTTGCTCTGTCTGTAGCCATCTGATGAGGTGGATAGGTGTGCGCTTAGGTGAAAATTGCCTGGCCGCTATGAGAGCATCGATGTCGAAGGCTCTGTACTGAGCTAGAAAAGCTTCCACTTTTCGATTATGTCGAGTCGCCAGGAGGTCCACTTCCAGAATGTCCCACCTCTGTTTTATCTTGTGGAACACTTTGTTGTTTAGAGACCACTTGTCTGGGTCTATGGACTGTCTGCTTAGAATGTCTGCTTCCCAGTTGAGGAGCCCTGGAATGTAGATGGCTGAAAGCATGGTCTGATTGCTTTCTGCCCATTGGAAAATGAGCTTGACCTCGTTTAAGGCCCCTCTGCTTCTTGTGCCCCCTTGGTGGTTGATGTAAGCCACCATTAAGGCATTGTCTGTCTGAAACTTCGCCGCCTGATCTATCAGATCTTGTTGCCAATGAAGTCCTAGACAGCATGCTCGAATCTCTAGAAGATTGAACAGTAATTTCTTTTCCTCTGAATTCCAGAGTCCCTGTGCTGGCTTTCCCTCGAGGGCAGCTCCCCAACCTGACAGACTTGCATCTGTAGTGAGTACTCGCCAGTGTGGGTCTACTAGCTATCTTCCTAGTGTCAGCTGGTTGGTCTTCAGTCACCAAGGCAGGAATCATCTTAACTACTACGTCACAATGTTCCATTGGAGCTCTTGAAGATGGCACATGGCACTGCTTCTATGGCATAGACCATGACTCCCAGCACTTTAACGCAACATTTGATAGTGTGTTGTCGTTTCAGCAAAAACGATCTTACTAGAAATCTGAGGTGAAATGCCTTCTCCTGAGGAAGAGAGATTCTCTGTGTCTGTGTGTTGAAGTGCATGTCAAGAAACACCTTCAATTCACTTGGTGTCAATGAGGATTTTGTTTAGACCCCAACCTAGTTCCTGCAATGGAAGGGATGAAGCCTTGATCAATGGATTGTCCAGGTACGGCGTGATGGAGTCATCTGCACTGCTGATCACCACTGCTGTAGCAGCCATGACCGTGGTGAAGACTTGGGGGGTTGAAGTGAGCCCGAATGGAAGACTTGTAAATTGGACATGATGATTTTGAAAGGCAATTCTCAAATATCTGTGATGGAAAATGGGAACCTGCAGATAAGCATGCGTTATGTCCAGGGAAATGAGAAACTGCCCTGGAGTCACTGCTGCAATGACAGACCTGAGAGACTCCATATTGAAGTGTATTGAATAATACCCTTTGAAACAGTCTACAGGGGGCACGGGAGTGAGTGCCTTTGAGAGAAGGGTATTGGAAGACCTTTTGAAGGGCTGCACGCTTGTCTGGCTCTGATGGAATTCAGGACATTAAAAAAAAGCGATGAGGAGGAGATAAAAACTACAGATGATAACCTCGATTCACTAGGTCGTGCATCCAGGCATCTTGAACGCATGTGAGACAAGCATCGGCGAACAGACTTAACCTCTCTCCTATCAAAGATGCGGTTGGAGGTGTAAAGCCTCAAAATAAAGTCATTAGCCTCCTTTATCTGAGAGGCCCATTGAGTAAGTTTGTGGCGAGAAGCAATTTTGTTGAGGAGAGAATCCGACCAGGATTGAATGGCTCTGCTCACCCAGGCCGTTGCTAAAACAGGACACTGGAAGTGCATGAGGCCGAAAAAGAGAGTGGAGGAAGCTTTCCAGCTTCTTGTCCATTGATTCCTTGAAGGAGGAGGCATCAGGGACTAGTAGAGCAGTACTCTTGGAAGGCCAGAACACTGGAGCATCCACAGATGGCGGACCATCATTCTGTATCCTCACTTGGAAAAGGGTAGCATTTCTGAAAGAGGCGGTTAGCTTGAAAACGCCTTTCAGGTGTGTCCCACTCCTGTAGTGGGAAGGCAAAAACTGGAGAAATCTTACTTTGACATTTGAAGAGAGCCTTTGAGGAATCGGTAGAGGATTCCAGTTCTTGCTGGTGAAGAGTCTCCAGGACCGAGGAAATAAGAGCGTCTACTGAATCTGAGGAATGTTTTATGGTGTGATCCTCATCTTGTTCAGAGTTGGAGGAAGCTCTCCTTCAGATAAGTCACCTTCATCCATTAAATATGAGGGCCGAAAGGAAGAATTTCCCAAATTGCTATCTTCATCTGAAAATGAAGGGGCCCTGCGATTGTTGAGCCTCACTTTGGGATTACCAAGGTGTGACAATAGTTTGTCTAATGATAATGCCAATTTTGTAATCCCTGTAGCTAGTTGGGATGCCCATTCTGGAGAAGTATAAGGGCCCCTGGGTGGAGAGGGGTCCCTGTTCAGAGATGAGGGTTCACCTTGAGCGTGGTCTGCCAGAAGGATAAGAGGGCCTGTTGAGAATTATGTTCTATAGGCATACATTTGTGCATAATGGGTCCTTGTGCCCAAAAGGCAAATGTTGGCAGCATGTGGCACTGTGGCACAAGCCATTCCATTTAACAGAAGTAGTTGGTGCTGCCCTGGAAAAAGGGTTGTCACCTTAATATAAAAAGAAGGGAGCCATGCCCTATTAACATCTCCCCCCCAGAAAAACTTCTTTTTGGGAAGAAGTACAATAAGAGCTCCCTTCCACATGTATAGTTCCACAGCACAGGGGGGGGGAGAAAGGGGAGAGAGAGATAGAGAAAAGGCACAGGGAAGCCCCAGTTTTTTTATCAGTTGTGTCCTGCCTCCTGGATGTACCAGCTATACCCCATTGTCCCTGTGTCCCCCAAGCAGACTAGGAGAAATGTAATGTATAATGTCTGGCGTGACTGGATGTGTTATATAACAGAACATTACTTTTTTTGCAGCTCTCTTGGTTTCCACCGATTGGTTACCAGGCAGTAACCAATTAGTGACATGAGGGGGGACTACATAGGTCATAACTGTTTGCTTTTGAAACTGAGCTGAATGCTGAGGATCAATTGCAAACTCACTGAACAGTTATGTCCCATGTGGCCCCTTTTTAAGTCGCTGACTTACTCAGAGAGCTGAAAAGCAGGAAGTAGTGTTCTGGCTATTATGTTAGCCATCCAGTCACTCCAGCCATTATATATTACATTTTTGGCTAACTAACTATATTAGAAACATTTTTTATTTTGCACAGTCTATCTATTTACCTAGTTTTTATTGTTACACTGAAATTTCCTTTAACTGATGCTGGATGAACTATTAGACTTAATTATAAGTGTACATATTTGCATACATGAATGTAGGCTAGCCAGCCACAATGTTTAAAGTGTGAGCCATACACCCTACTAACATTTGTGGTCAAGGTGGGTTGTTTTACAAATGAACAAACAGTTGTGAAAGTAGGTATACATAAACAGGACTAAGCTGCAAAGAAATATCCACTTCAATGACAAGATTTAAATAGGCACCGACCCAAAATAGTTCAGTTCAAATAACTCATTTGAACCTGGAAAGTCAGCATTCCTCTTTTTCCCATTATTCTAGGTATGCCTTCAGCCTTATTAGACTGCATAGGCAGTACAGAATATTTTCTGATTTTACAATACAGATCAAGGCTTGTGGGTGCAGGGAAACCCTGTGAAAATGAGGCAAGGTTATGAAATACAGCTTTCTACCATGGATCAACACCACAGGGCAGAATGGCAGTGTACTGCTCAATGAAGTCAAGCACATGCTGACAAACTGACAAAGGCATGCACTTTGATAAAAATGTTGCAACTAACAAGTATAGTAATTTTTGGTATGCTAAATCATAATTACACTCACAATTTATCTTCCTTCTCCATTTGAAGTGCACCGACTGGACTCTCTTTAGGTGCTGGATCAGAGGTCAAAGTGGGTGATACAGAAGGAAACAACAAGCCTCTTCCAGTGGGGATATGGGGCTTTTCAATACTCGTGGGAAGTATCGGTAACCTAAGACAGAGTGAAATACAACCAAGATAATAGAAGGTCATGTTTGCAGGTATTTTATCACTTTAACCTATGCCATATTATTAGAAGCAGTTATTAGAAACAGCTCACCTGGCTCTCCCAAGTGCAATCCTTTCTGTGCTAAAATCACTTGCTTGCTGAACACGGGGTGTGAGAGAAGGCCGTATTGAGGGTTCTGAAGTAGGCTGATCATAGCCATCTCCTGAAGACATAGCAGAAAAAAATCCCCTGCCTGGCAAGAAAATTAGATTTTGTATTACTCACTGTTAAATCCTTTTCTCTTCAGACACAGGGACCATGGGGGTTTAACTTTTACCATCAGGAAGCAGGACACTAGAAGAAGAGCTGACTCCTCCCCCTTCAGCTATACCCCTCCTCAGGGGAGCTCAGTTTTGAATAACCAAGAAGGAGATTTAACTCCAAAACTATGTACAATAGAACCATATAATGGCAAATAAGGAGCCTGAGGAGTCCCTTCCCGGTAGGGAGGCCCTGTGTCCCACAGACTGCTGAAGAGAAAAGCATTTAATGGTGAGTAATACAAAATCTCCTTTTATCTTGCAGACATCTGTAGGACACTGTGACCATGGGCACATACCAAAGCTGTCCCAAAATTTAGGGTGGAAGGAAGCGAGGCCGAAGTCTTTTAACAACTCCTGCCGAAGCTTGCATCTGATGCCGCAAAGACTTCAAATTTATAAAATTTTGTAAATGAATGGATGGTGGACCATGTAGCAGCTCTGCAAATTTGTTCGGCTGAGGCGTGATTTCTAAAGGTCGATGAAGTGTTGATACCTCTCGGGTAATGGGCTCTGATTAGTGTTGGAGGAGTTTTTCCACTGGCCACATAGGCACGGCGAATGGGTTCTCTTAGCCTTTGCGTAATATTGAATGTATGACAAACAATGATGGTGAATTATGAAATCACAGAATCTAAAGCATGCAGAGCAGTTTCCTTTGGTGATTGTGGATGAGGACAGAGCAACGGCACCCTTGATATCTTGGTTGATATTAAAGTCTGAGACCACCTTGGGAACAAATGAAGGAATGGTGCGAAAAACCGCTCGGCCCTGATGGAACGTCAGGAAAGGTGGTTGACATGAGAGAGCATACTCTACATGCTGAAGAAATAGCTAATATAAACACCACTTTCCCTGCTAGCCATGCCAGAATTGGTTCAAATGGTGGTCCCTGTAGTGCCTTCAGCACTAAATTGAGGTCCCACGGAGGAAGTGGATCTCTGTATGGAGGAACCAATGAGTTGCCCCTTGTAGGAATGTGCAAACATCTGAATTAATCGCTAGCTTTCATTGAAAAAGAATCGCTAGTGCAGATACCTGAGATCTTAGAGATGCCGAAGATAGTCCTTTGTTCAGCCGAGCCTGCAATAATTGTAGAACTTTAGGGATTGAACATTCATAAAAGGATATCCCTTGTTGCGTACACCACTCTTTGAAACAGCGCCAAACTCTGTAGTAAGTTTTGGAGGAGACTGGTTTTCTTGCTGCTATCATGGTTTTTATCACCTCAGAGGAAAACCCCTTTCATTTAAGTACTAAGCCATGCCGTCAAATTGAGCATCTTCAAATTGGGATGTACTATGGGGCCTTGAAATAGTAGACCTGGTATATTCGGTAAGGGCCATGGATCCTCTCTGGCTAGATTTATCAGATCGGAAAACCATGCTAGTAAAGGCCAGTGTGGTGCTATAAGAATTATTTTGTGATGTCCCCTTTGAATTCTCCGAATTAATCTGGTAATAGAGGAATAGGGGGAAATGCATAGCCTAGTTGGAAATCCCATGGAACTGTCATGGCATCCACTGTGAGAGCTAAAGGGTCCTGGCAACGTGACATGAATTGTGGTACCTTCCGGTTTACCCTTGAGGCCATCAGATCTATTTCTGTGATTAAGGTGAAAACTTTGTGTTTTAGTGACCATTTCCCTGGATCCAATGTCTGTCGGCTCAGATAAACGGCTTTCCAATTTTTGAGGCCCGGAATGTATATTGCTGATAGTGAGGTGTTGTGTTTTTCCGCCCAAGACAGAATGTGGCTTACTTCCTGGAATGCTTGACAACTGCGAGTACCTCCCTGGTGATTTAAGTAAGCCACCGTTGTTGCATTGTCCGACTGAACTGGGATGGCCCTTCCCTTCATTACTTGTTGCCACTAACTGAGAGCTCTCCTCCCCGCTCTTAGTTCTAGAATGTTTATCTGTAGTTGAGCTTAACTTGGAAGCCACCACGTCAATGACACCTTGGTCTTGGGAAGTAGAACTATTCTCTGAGAAAGATTTGCGCAATTCAACGGTGTTAAAATGTTCCATTGTAGCTCCCCGAGATGGAACTGCGCAAAGGGAACCACTTCTATTTCCACTACCATGGATCCCACTACTCTCATGGAAAACTGAGCTGAAATGTTAGGGGTTGTGGTGAGGCGTCGTACCAATAATAGAGTGTTGTTTATCTTTGTTTCTTTGTGTCAAAAATCATACCGAGAAACTTCCGTCTCTGGCTGGGAATTAAGTTTGACTTTGCAGTATTGATGATCCAACCTAGGTCGGTCAGCAATTGTAATACTTTGGCCAGATTGTTCTGTGCTTCTTGTTGGGAATGTGCCTTCAGAAGAATGTCATCCAAATAGGGTGTTATGGATATTCCCTGTACCCTGGGTGATGCAGCCGCTGCCGCCATTACCTTGGTAAAGATCCGTGGCGCCGAGGTTAGGGTAGTGCCACAAATTGAAAGTGGAGTCCTAAGTAGGCAAACCTCAAGTATTTCTGATGGACTCGGAAAATAGGGATGTTAAGAGAAGGTTCCCAGATATCCAGTGTGGCCATGAATTTGTTTGGTTTCATACTTGTGATAACTGAACTGAACGGATTCCATCTTGAAACAAGCTGGACGTATAAATGTATTGAGTTGTTTGAGATCCAATACTGGTCTGAAGGACCCATCCTTCTTTGGCACAATGAAGAGGTTTGAGTAGAACCCTTGAAATCTTTCTTTTGGGGAAACTGGAGCAATAACCTTTTCTTGCAACAGATTGTGAACCACTGAGAAGAACACTTGTTGTTTTTGTGGTTCTGTAGGCACTCGACGGTGGTATGGAGGAAACTCCAGCTGAAACTCCATGGGATACGATTTTTTGTACCCAAGGATCTTTTGTGGTTCTTCGCCAAACCTCTTGAAAGTGAAGAGACCTGGCCCCAAATGTACGGTGCGGACTGAGATCGAATTAATAGTCATGCGGAGGATGACTTGCCTGAAGGCTTAGACTGGTTACATCTGTTCTGCCAGTTGTTCTTGAACTTATTTTGGAATCAAATCTTGTTTCTGGAAGATTGAAAGTCTCTGGAATTCAAAGTTTTCGTTTTTCATGGCAAACGAAAAAAGCGTCCTTTTCAAAAGCTGGAACTTGGTTTGTTTTGGGGAAGTAGTGTGCTCTTACCCCCTGTGGCTTGGCTAATAATTTTATCCAAATCCGATCCAAATAAGATTTTGAATGGCAGAGTGGTAAGAGATTTCTTTGACGACAGGTCTGCTGACCAGAGCTTTAACCGTAATGATCTGCTTGTTGGCACCGATAATGCTGACATGTGAGCTACAACTTGAGTTGTGTAAAGAGGTGCTTCACAGATGTAATCCGATGCGTCTTTAATTTGTGAGGTAATATCAAGGAGTTCTTGTCTAGGTCTCCCTGAAGCAATGTCATCTATCAGAGATGAAACCCAAGTTTGAAGCGCTCAGCTGACTCATGCTGACGCAAAAATTGGTCTTAGGATTCTCCCAAGGAGACAAAAATGGAACGTAATAATCCGCACGCTAAATATTTAACTTTAGAAATAGCATGACTAGTCCTAGCAAACGGTCCCTCTGACTTCTTATCCACGATAAAAAAAATTTTTTTAAATAATGAATGAATGAATTAATTAATTAAACCAATTAAGCCCCAAGAGGCCTGTCCCCTTCCATGCTGTTCCCCAACCCCTGGCCTGTGTCTGACCATGTGAAGACTCTGTCACAATCCCTGCTGTGTCAAGAAAAGCTTGATGTGTCTAGTTGCGGAGTAGTAAGACTGCCAAGTAGATTGCGGAGTAGTACAGTAAGTACAGTAAGACTGCCAAGTAAGACTGCGGAGTAGTACAGCTGCCAAGGAAGCCGACTAGTCTACTTCTGCCAGTCGCGATAACCCTTCACTGCTAAAGCGTCTATTCTGTGGAGGCTGCATGAAAAAATTCTGCTCGAGACTGTGTTGCGCACTTCGCTACAAAGCCAGCGGAAATTATACTGCTCCTCCGACACGGTACAATGCACAAGATGTCGGCGGTTCCGATGCGTTCGGCAGTGGAACACAGAATCACCCTCTGCGCAATTCACTACACCGAGCCCCTAATGACGTTGGAGTACTCTCACGAGACTTAATTAACAGACGGCCAGGGGAGGAAGTTAAGGGGGCAAGGCAGACCAGAACAGAATAAAACCAGCTTGCAAACTGTACTTCCAGCGCTCCAATACTCACAGCCTGGATATCCATATAACACTCAGAACGTAAGCATTCAGACCACTGCTCTGGACCGTCCTGGCTCATGTTCCATGAAGCCCTCTTATGCTGTGTGGCTCGCTTACTAGCCCCAGTGCAGGAGTCCTACGTAGGGGGAAGCCTAAAAGGAGATACCGGACACAGAATTTGTATCCTGTCTCCTTGAGGACACAAGAAAAAACTGAGATCCCCTGAGGTGAGGGGGGGGGGTATAGCTGAAGGAGTCAGCTTTTCTTCTAGTGTCCTGCCTCCTGATGGTAAAAGCTAAACCCCCATGGTCCCTGTGTCCCACAGATATCTGCAAGAGAAAGGGGCTTTTGCGTCATACACATAAATCCTTAGCAAATTGAAGTATAAAATCAAACTGAAAAGTCCTTTCTACTTTATTGTAAGATGTTTATTAAAAGACAGAACATGCCCCTTTTTAATGTTTCAGCATATTCTATCAAGTAAAATTACCTACTTAATTTCAATGGTAGTCATCTGACTGCACTTGCAGAACATGCAAACACCAGCTTGGGTCTTATCCTTCTATGGACATTCTCACTCACCTCTATGGAGTTTTATGGTCACACGAAGTAGACATAATATTGTGAGTTTCTCCTTTAAAGGATAAGTAAATCTCAAAAGTAAGTGAATGTAAAATTGATGAGGGGGCTATTCTAAGAACAATTGCAATGTACAGTCATTATTTATTTGTTTTTAATTCCAAGATATTAAAGGATACTTGTACAGTTAATATGAATTTTGTTACAACAGTGCCACCTGCTGGTCTGACCACCAAGTAGTCAAGAAAGTGGTCAGGAGAAAGTAAGAGGCTGCTCTGATTTTCCTCTGGCTAGGAAAGTTTT
The DNA here is from genome assembly GCA_024363595.1 of Xenopus borealis. Classification (NCBI taxonomy): domain Eukaryota; kingdom Metazoa; phylum Chordata; class Amphibia; order Anura; family Pipidae; genus Xenopus; species Xenopus borealis. The sequence continues at coordinate 127,094,726 of CM044435.1, read as the reverse complement.
CTAATTATTTTACTAAACAGAAAAACATCAGAGCAGCCTTTCTCTTTCTCGTGACAACTTCCTTGACTACTTGGTGGTCAGACTGGTTGGAAAATGACCAGAAGGGGACGATGCTGTAACAAAATTCATAAATTTTTACAGTACATGTACAGTATCCTTTAATAACTTAGAATTTAAAAAAAAGAATGAATGTACATTGCAAATATTATTAGAATAGCACCCTAATCAATTTTGCATTCACTTATTTTAAAGGTTTACTTTACTTTTATACTACTTTCATTGAAATGATATACATCAGGTGCTTATCAAGTATACCATCTATAGGGGGACCCCAATAAACCAAAGTCATATTAAACATGGTAATGAAGACACTGCTGGTGTAATGATACCAGGTGCTGAAGATTTTACCCAGTAATACCAGCAAATTCTTTAAAATCTTACCAAAGACTGACCCACCACGGCCAGGAAGCCCACTGGGCTTTGTTTCAATTCCAATACCACGGAATAGAGCCGGGAGAACATTCCTAGAGTCAGATGGATCCTGAAGAGAAAGGGTTCGGTTTGATGTTAAGCAAAATTACTAAGTAATATGTATAAAGTCTCATAAGATGTTATGATTTAGACAAATGGTTAATATTATTAGTACTCTTTGGGTAGTATCAGAAGGTGGTGCTGGTACACCCCCAATTGCTCGGCCCCGTGGCAACAGGACTGCTCTTCCATGTGGCGATTCTTCCTTAGTTTCGAGAACTGGAGGACGCACTCCCAATGGCATACGAAAGGGGGAACCCCTGAATGGAGGTCGGGTCGGATCCATTCTGCAAATGATAAATAATAATAAAACACCAAACTATAGGTGCAGACCTGTTAGCATTAAACAAACCTGTTTGTTATGTATAATTGTTAAATTCTTCAAGGGCACCAATCACAGCCAAAATCAAACACATATTAACAATCTGACCAGTACAACCTAAACATGTTTAATCTAACTACATTTACAGTTTTTTGAAAAAATATTTTTTAAAATAATCACATATTTTGTCAAATGGCTTCTTTCACTGAGGGAGTCCATACTATGACTATAACATACAAATCAGTTCATGAGCATGCTCAGATTGTAATACTGCCCTGAGTATTCTACCCAAAATGCCTAGCTTTAGTAAACTCCTCTACTAGAAGTATCATGACATTTCCCTATTTTATCCCCTGCTGGTGATGTCATTAAGCACATGGACACACACTAACTTCCAGAAGGTGGCAGCACTACTGAACAGCAGCTAACACAGAAGTATGGATGATTTAAAAATAGCTTTGAAGGTTTATTAAGCAACCAAGAATTTTCAACCGAGCATGTGTGAGATTTCAGAGCTGCAGTTGGCTGTGAAGATATAGGTAGGAGGAGTCGGTGAAATCCAAGATGTCTGCCTCAACTAGAACTGCAGTGGAGATAGTGAAGATTTTGCAGAAGGTATAGTGAGCTGATGATTTACATTACACAAACAATTCTAACTGTTTAAAAAAATCAGATTTCTTGATCTTTCACATAGTTTATTTACTTAGTAAATGATTTTAGTTATGACTGATGCCCTTTAAAGGAGAACGAAAAGTTAAATCGGGTGGTGTGTGTGTGAAATAATATTAGGCATTCCCGATGATTACAGTTGGACTGGATCAGCCCAGTATATTTCTGAAGAAGCTACTCGTTGCCACTTCGTCTTCTTCCATCTTCTGGAGGCACATGCACAGTAGAGCAAAAGCCAAAGTTAAACGCAAAAGGCTGTCTTTCTCACTGTGCATATGACTGCCAATGCCCAAAAAAAAAAAGATAAAAGAGGAAGAAGATTACGGCAAAGAGTTCTAC
>CM044435.1:127082125-127092806 GCA_024363595.1 Xenopus borealis | reverse complement strand
GGGGGGGGGGGTGCCTAACATTTTGGCAACCCATCCCCATTTAACTTGAAAATTATGCATTTTTTTCAATGACCGAATATTAAAATAAACATTTTTTAAGGAGAAAAAAAACTACCATTATTATTACCAATAATACCATAATAGTGCAAGCTAGAACACTATATTTATTCTGCATAATGTTTTGCCATACCTGAGTAAAAAGCTCTAGAAGCGGTTTGTTTGGGATAGCAGCTGCCATGTTAGCTTGGTGTAACATCACTTCCTGTCTGAGTTATCTCCCTGCTCACTCATAGCTCTGGGCTCAGATTAAAGCACAGAGAGGAGCAAACTGAGCATGCTCAAGCACTAGTTTATGCTGAAAATAAGTCTGATACAAAAACCCAAGTGTACACAATAGAAGGAAAGAAATGCTGTGTTTCTTTTGACAAAGGACATTACTTTGTATTTGTATAAAACTTTTCTGATACAGCTTACTTAGTTTTAGCCCTTCCTTTTAATTTAAAGGAATTGTTCAGTATAAAAATAGTTAGCCAAAAATGTAATTTATAAAGGCTGGAGTGAGATAATAACATAACAATAGTCTGAACACTACTTCCTGCTTTGCAGCTCTTAGTTTTCCACTGATTGGTTACCAGGCAGTAACCAATCAGTGACTTGAGGGTGGCCACATGGGTCATAACTGTTGCTGAATGTTGAGGATTAATTGCAAACTAACTAAACAGTTATGCCCCATGTGCCCCCCCCCTTAAAGGAACTGACTAATTCATAGTTAGAGAGCTGAATAGTTGTGTTCTGGCTATTATGTTAGAAATGCAGTCACTCCTGCCTTTATACATTACATTTTTGGCTAACTATATTAAAACATTTTTTTACTTTGTGCAGCCGATTTACCCAGTTTTTATTTTTACACTAAACTGTTCCTTTAACAGGGATCATCCCCTTTCATAACAGGTAGGTGGAAAGCACAGCATCTTCCAAATATATTCATGTTCTTCACCAATATTATAATTGTACTAAATAACAAATCCTACGTTGAGATTTTGCTCTCAGTGACATTTTTATTCCACCACATTAAAACTGATGAAAAATGATAATAAAAAACAAAAATTAAAGATGTCATTTTCAAGTATTCAATAGCAACAGTTAGGCGTCCACTTAAAGGAGAACCAAACCAGTTTAAAAAAAAAAAACCCTCCCCCCAGGGCAAATGCCCCAAATGTGTTACTTACCCCTCCATACTGATTCTGGCCTCAGGAGTCCACAGGTGCCATCTTTTCAAAAATCTTTGTCACTTTAGGCGCATGCGCAGTTGTTCGGAACCAGACAACGTCCTACAACGACGATGCTCTGATTCCAAAGAGGAGCAAAGAAAGAAAAAGCCCCTCGAGAACTCCTGAGGTCAGAATCTGCATGGAGGGGTAATTAAAAAATTAGGGGCATTTGCCGGGGGTCTGCCCAGGGTAGGGTTTTTCTTGTAAAAATGGGTTTGGTTCTACTTTAAAATCCTTTTGAAAATAATGAAAGCATATGTACTTCTAACATACAATAATTTACAAATATTTCAACTATTTAAAAACATATTTATAAATGTAACTGCTAGTGAAACAATGTATGTCTGTATATGCTGATTATATCCTCTCCATTTCAATGTTCAAGTCCTCTCCATTTCAATGTTCAATGTTTCAAGTGCCATTAATTTGCAGCTGGACTGACATTTCACTTTTTGGACATTTCAGCATTTTAGGAGTACAGGTATAGGATCCGTTATCCAGACACCCCGTTATCCAGAAATCTCTGAATTACGGAAAGGCTGTCTCCCACAGACTGCATTTTATCCAAATTATTACATTTTTTCTGTTATAATAAAACAGTACCTTGTAAATTATCCCAACGAAGATATAATTAATCTTTATTGGAAACAAAACCAGCCTATTTGGGTGTATTTAATGTTTACAAGATTTTTTAGCAGATTTAAAGGGATACTGTCATGGGAAAACATGTTTTTCTCAAAACACATCAGTTAATAGTGCTACTCCAGCAGAATTCTGCACTGAAATCCATTTCTCAAAAGAGCAAACAGATTTTTTAATATTTCATTTTGAAATCTGACATGGTGCTAGACATATTCAACAACAACAACAACAAACAACATTTGTAAAGCGCTTTTCTCCCGTAGGACCCAAAGCGCATTTTGTCAATTTCCCAGCTGCCCCAAGTCATGTTTTTCCCAAAACATGTAGTGTGCTATACACTGCTATAATAAAAGAATTTTGCAGTTAATAAGAACTGCCTGAAGCTGTTTATTCCACTTTTCTACAAATCCTTGGATTACTGCTGGGGTTGCACAGCCCTTGGAATATTTTCAGAATACTCGAAGTGACGTCGGAACCAAAACTCTGTTTGCCAGTAATCTGGTGGAGTAGCACTATTAACTGATGTGTTTTGAGAAAAACATGTTTTCCCATGACAGTATCCCTTTAATGCCGTTACACAGCATTCAGGATAACAGGTCCCATACCTGTATTAGTTCTTGAGTCAATGCAATTATAGTAAAGCAAATTAGGGCAGTTGAGAAGATTAGCTGCCTGCGATTAAACTTGTCTTCTGCAAATGCTTTCTGAGAAATATGTAAATTGTAAATAATGTGGGAAAACATATGCGTCACTTTGGTGACAACGAGATTTATCGAGGGCGACTAATCTCATTATCTGTAATTGCCCTTAAAAAGGCAACTTTATTTAATGCAAATTAAAATCACTTAGACCAACGGGGGACCATAAGTACTCGCTGGAATATGACAATCACACTGATAAAAAAAAAACTGTTACAAAAGTACAAGTAAAGCCAAAGGATTTAGACAACCAGATACAAACTTTTAAAAGAAAAGGCAGCACTAGCACCCAAGTTTCATTCCAGCTTAAAGGAACAGTCACTCCAAAAAATTAAAGTGACAGTAATTAAAATACAATGTCCTGCTTCCCTGCACTGATGTGAAGCCATGGATGCAGCCATTTAAAGGACAAGGAAAGTCTAAAATGGAATAAGGTAGAAATGCTGTACTTTGTACACTAAACATGAACTTACTGCACCACAAGCCTAATCAAACAAATGATTTATGCTTTCAAAGTTGGCCACAGGGGGCTGTCATCTTGTAACTTTGTTAAAAATCTTTGCAAAACTATCATCATAAATGATCAAAACAGCACAAGTCAAATAATATCTGCCAGAAGCCGATACAGCAAGACTGATTAATAATCAGAATATACAGACTACACTGGGTCCTGTGTTGTCATGTAATCTAATGTGGATTTTATAGTTTTTGTATTGTTTAATATAAACTTTCTCCAACTCTGCAGAAGCAGTGGCTGCAGCAAAATATCCTCCAAATAGAATCCCAGTTTATCTGTTTAAATCTGGCTCCATGATCTTTGTCCCTGCAGCTGGAGTTGGAAACCTTAAAGGGGATTTAAACGCAAAAATAAAATCAAATACAAAGCTCTACACAGTCACCGACTGCTCTACAGGAAAACAAAGCTGCTGGAGTTCTGCATAGCTGGGAACTAAGGCGGGGGCTCCCCCTGCTGTTCATAAGTAGGATTGTTTCCCTGTCCAGCAGTTAGGGACCGTCTGACAATTCCTATCCACAGCAGTAAATGAAGGAAGAATTTCACTGAATACAGTCAGGTTTTTTTTTATAAAAACGGTACACGTTTAGTAATATTGGGAGATAGATTTCTTTTTTGCCTTTCCTTGTCCTTAAAGCCACATATTACATAGAGACAGATGCAATCTGTAGAATACCAATTTATTCTAGAGCTGCCATAGACGCAAAGATTACCTTCAATATCGGACAAACAATCGTCCTCATCTCCTGACCTGCCACTAGCCATTCAGATATAATAAAGCAGTACAAGAACAGATCAGATGATGTACTGCCCTGACAGCGTATGAAAGTTTATGTCGAAAAAAACTAGTGACAGATTCCCACTGAAAATCTTCAGATCGGCAATACATGCAGAGATATTATCGTCAGCCAACTGTTAACCTGTCTGATCGACTGAACGACCGATCAGCATGGCAAGACAAGAGGATTCATATGATCGGATCTCTTCGTCTATGGCCAGCTTAAAGGGCAAGGAAAGTGTAATATAGAATAAGGCTAGAAATGCTGTATTTTGTATACTAAACAAACATGAACTTACTGCACCACAAGCCTAATTAAACAAATTATTTATGCTTTCAAAGTTGGCCACAGGGGGCTGTCATCTTGTAACTCTGTTATACATCTTTGCAAGACTAAGACTGTGCACATGCTCAGTGTGGCCTGGGCTGTTTAGGGATCTACAGGGAAACAAAGCCGTTTGAGTTCTACATGGCTGGGAAGTAAGGCGGGGGCTCCCCCTGCTGTTCATAAGTATGATTGTTTCCCTGCACAGCCATTAGGGACCGTCTGACAATTCCTATCCACAGAAGTAAATGAAGGGAGAATTTCACTGCATACAGTCAAGTTTCTTATAAAAACTGTAGACATTTTTTAATTAAAGTATATTGGAGATAGATTTCTTTTTCATTAAAGAAAGTATAAAATCGGATTTTATTTCTTTGCCTTTCCTTGCCTTTTAAAGGAAAACTATAACCCCCGGAGCAATGTAAGTCTCTATAAAAAGATATTGCATAAAAAAACTCATACAGTTGCAGCCACTTGGATTTGTGTTAAATGCATCAGGACTCAGGATTAATTGAAGAAACTGTGTTATCTAAAGTTATCTTAACTCATTTAATGCAATTAACCTTTTCATTAGCATACCAAAGCACCATTGTTCACAATGGTGAACGCTTTAATTAGATGGTATACTGTGACACAATTTTCTGTGTTAAATGGGACAAGTGGGATATCTGGGTTTCATCTGTATGTAAAACCATTTTCATAATAATACACTTTTTCAGTAGCGTGCCATTGGGTAATCATAAATAGAAAATTGCCATTTTAAAAAATAAGGACAGCCTCCTGGGATCGTATGATTCAACGGTGCACACAAACATACCAAACAAACTATAAAGTTAGGTCAAATGAGCCAATTAACAGACAGAGCTGTGTCTTTTGCTTCCAAAATGTAGAGAGTGATACTCTGAGACAATTTGCAATTGGCTTTCATTTCTTATTGTTTCTTGTTTTATAGTTATTTAGCTTTTTATTCAGCAGCTCTCTAGTTTGCAGTGTCAGCAATTTGGTTTCTAGGGTACAAATTACCCTAGCAACCCTGCATCGATTTGAATAAGGGACTGGAATATGAAAGGGTGATTGACTGAATAGAATAAGTAATAAAAAGTGGCAATAACAATACATTTGTAGCCTTACAGAGCATTTGATTTTAGATGATGTCAGTGACCCCCATTTGAAAGCTGCAAAGAAACAGAAGAAAATTGCAAATCATTAAAAAAATATGAAAAATAAATAAAGACCAACTGAAAAGTTTCTCAGATTTGGTCCTTCTACAATATACTAAAAGTTAACTTGAAGGTGAACCACCCCTTTAAATATATATTCCATATATTCCAGTTTGTTAAGTTTTTTTTTTTTTTTCAAAAACTTTTTATTACTTTTCAAATACCAAGGTTACATGTGTTGTAATAGCATTTCACGACAATTGTTAAGCATTTTTCAGATGGTCATAATAAACATTGTCATATGCAGAACTTGCGGCAGCATATATATATCATGTAACAGAAATAAAAATGGGTGAACAATATTAAAGAAAGAAAAGAAAAAAAACAAAAATAGAAAAGAAAAGGGAAAAAAAAATAAAATAAAAAGAGAGAACCGAATAAACATTGTTTAAACGACACAATTCGAGTGAAGAGAATTTTTTCAATACGTTATATATCCATAATAAAACCAATTTCGATCTATAACACCTTTCTGTCAGGTATAATAACGATACATTGTTCCATAAGGCCAAGTGGCTTCCAGCCCACCCTTCCTGCAACAATTAGTAAGTCCACCAGAAGATGGCCATTATCCAGGTCTTAAATCGTCTGTAATGCCTCTGTAGATTAACCATGGTGTCCATATTTTGAGGAATAAGTCAACTTTATCATTAATGCTATAGGTCATTTTCTCCATTACCATTATACCATCTACCTTTTGCTTTACTAGTGAGAAGTCTAGCGTGGAAGTGCGCCATGCTTTTGCTATAACTTGTTTGGTGGCGCTAAATATAACCATCGTTAGTTTAAATTGTAATTTAGTCAGAGTCTCGCTTGGTTTATTGAATAATGCTTCATATGGGTCTTTCATCACCCTGCTGCTAAAAACGTTGTCAATCATATTGTAAGTGCGGGTCCATAGTCTTTGTACTCTGAGACAATCCCACCATATGTGACCCAGTTTGTTAAGTTTTTAATATGTCCCTTAATTTGATATAAACTGTTGTTCAAGTATTTAATTGGGGCGGGGTATAGTTTTCCTTTAAGCAAGGTTTATCTGTTATATGCTAAGTAATCTGTGCCTTTGCTTTTTTTTTTTTTTAGCTTGAATGGCCGCCCCCATGGCTACAAAGCAGCTTCTTGATATAAACAATAGTAGTGTTTCTGAAGCAAACACAGACATTTTACCAATGCAAGGCAACAGTACATTACATTTTAATTACTGTAAAACCCATTTTTTTATGTTACTTTTCCTTTAAAGGGATTGTTCACTCTTAAATTAACTTTCTATGCTGTCTCCGGAGGACGCAGGATGGGGTAAAGCTCCTCCCTCCAGGAGGCAGGACACTTGAGGTAATCAAAGTAGGCGTGCCTAAGCTGCTTTACCCTCTGGCACTAGCCTTAACTCTTTAATTTAATAAGTGCCCTGTCCCCAGGTGGTTGGCTCTTGTCTCTAGAGAGACCCAACTCAAGGAATCCAAGGTTAGCAGTTAGTGCTGACACCTGGGGTGATACCATGGCCAGTTGTGACCATAATAGTTAACCCCCAACACAGGAAGACCCACCGGGGTTGGACAGCCTTCCGAGGCAAATTACCACCCTGAGAAATTCCTGACTCTCTCTCAGAGTGCAGAGGTTCTGGCAGGTAAATGTGCAGACAGTGAGTAAAACAGCACCTCTCCCACCGCTGTTACTAATTGCTGCTATCACGTGCTAACTCTACCTAGAGCGGTCATGCTTCCTAACCCGCCCTCTCCTCTTGGAGACATAGAAGCCCAACAGTCCGTAAAGGGGCTGATGACCACCCCCACCTTCCCAGCCAGAGTCAATCTCCAAGCAACAAGAGGGGAGCTGAAAAAATACTCATGCATTGCCATGACAACCAGGCAACGGACTGGAACACCCTACAGGTTGTGACGTGGCACAAGAGGGCCAGAGCACTTCTGGCGCCAAACAGCTCCATGTCAGGCTCTGCTGGGATTCGAGCCAGGGACCATTGGGTTTTTGGCTCGATCCTCTCTCCATTAGGCCAGGAGAGCAGCCTGTAGGGCTGCTCACTATAGATTTCCTGGCCTCTGCAGCCCCAGCCCAGCAGCAGCCTGATTGGTTGCAGTCAGCCAATGAGAGCTGACTCAGCCCTATTTAAGGCCAGCCCTCCGTGCACACCTTGCCGGAGCATTTTCAGGCCTCTAGTACTGTGGCATTGTCCCTGACTAGTTCCCTTAGCACTTGCCTTGTCCTTCCTTTCATCCTTGTTCTGCCTTGCCTTGTCCCCCCTGTCTCGTCTTGTCTTGCCTAAACCTTAACCTTGTACTGACCTTGCCTTGTCTGCTCCTGATTCTTGCTTCCTGACCCTGCTCCTTGTGTCCCCCTCATCTTGCTCTGCTCTTACTCATTCCCAAAGGAAGTGACAGACAAGTGGAGCATACCACCAGTAGCAGATGCTCCAGTTTCCAGATTATCCAAGTCAACTACACTACCAGTAACTGACTCGGCGGCCTTCAAAGACCCTACAGATAAACGATTAGAAGGTGGACTAGGAGCAATTTTTTCAGCATCAAGGTGTGCCTGTGTAAGCAGAGCTATGGAAACTTGGTCAGAAACACTTATCACCAGCCTCCAAGATGGTACAGCCAGATCATGCTCCTACATGTTGCCCAACAGTGGTCAGAGGAAAATGCCTACCTAAGTGAGGCTATCCAGGACACTGCCCAACTCCTAGCTAGAACTTCATGCTTAGCAGTAACAGCCTGTGGCTGAAGAATTGGTCAGCAGACCTGAGTTCAAAAAAGTCCCTTACTTCTCTTCCATTTAAGGGCAGCAAACTATTCGGCGAGGAGTTGGAAAAAATAATTTCTCAGGCAACGGAAGACAAGAATGAAAAAAAAAAACCCTGGACGACCAATTATATCTGGATGTGGGTCCTTAACCAGTAATTTATCAGAGTACATAGATATTTTTCTCCACAAATATGTCTCACAACTACCATCCCATCTAAAAGATACCATAGATACCATTCAATTTATAAATACCATACAGTGGAAATCCAGCTATATCTTAGGAACTTGCGATGTGACCTTTCTTTATACTATTATTGAACCAAGGAAAATGTGCTAAAAAACATTTCTTAGAAGAAGACACCTCCATTGAAAATAATCAAAAAGAATTTCTGTTGAAGGGAACCGAATTCATACTTAAGAATAATTATTTTTGGTTCGAAGGCGAATACGTTTTACAAATATTGGGAACTGCTATGGGCACCCGATCCGCCCTTAGTTATGCTAATTTATTTATGGGCTATTGGGAAAAAGAACATATTGAACCTTTACAGAAGAGAAATAATCATCTAGTAGCATGGAAACGTTACATAGATGATTGCCTCTTCATCTGGGATGGTCCTGAAATGAATTGAATAATTTCCCGAATGAACTAAATTCCAATTTATTATGGTATTAATTTAACAAGCACCTATAGTAAAGAAAATATAAACTTTCTAGATTTGGTCATCAAAGTAGAAAATGGCAAACTAGAAACTGCAGTCACCAGGACGATTATGAAAAGGAATGCCACATTTTAAAAAAAATCAATTTAAAGAAAAAGGATACAAGAAAGTATTGATTGACACAGCAAAGCAAAGATGTGATATAAAAGACTGAAAGCACCTACTATCAAATAAGAAGCAAAAAAAAAAAATATCCGAAATATATTCCGTTCGTTACCACTTTTAATAGTTCAAATAAAAAGCTTCAGAATATCATTAAAAAAAAATTGGCATATTTTAAAAAAGGATAAAGATTTAACAGAACACTTAACAAAATACCCATGTGATATACAAAAAGCCGACCACAATCAAACAAATGCTTGCACCTAGTTGTTTGCCATTAAAATCCAACGATAATGCAAGAAAAATGTTTCTAAATACAGAGAAAGGATTCTCTACTTGCAGAAACTGCAAAGCTTGTAAATTACGTATCAGAAATGAAAGAAAAGTAACAAATTTTACATCAAATATAACGAAAGAAAAATTCGATATTAAGGATACAATAACTTGCAATAGTAAAAATGTAATTAATTTATTGGAATGTCCATGTAAACTTCAATATATAGGCAGAACCAGCAGAAATTTAAAAACAAAGAATTGGGGAACATTTAAATAATATTAGGAAGGGTTTATCTACACATAGTGTTTCTGCATATTTTCACATCATAATTGTGATCCCACGTTATTAACGTTTATAGGAATCGTTCAAAAGAAAATTAATTGGCGTGGAGGTAATATAATACAATTGATATCCTGAGAAGAAACCCTATGGATACACAAATTAAAAACCTTAGCCCCAAATGGCCTGAATTGTTTTTTAAACAAATGATATAATTCTGTCTTAATCAATTGGATTTTAATACATCTTCTATGTAATAATTTATTGATTTTATGTATAACAGTCCTAAAATTGATTAGTTACTTAATTGATTAATTAATTAATTGAAGTTATTTGAATTCCGGAAACAGAGACTTGATAAGACTGACGATCTGTATTATAGGAAAAAGCCCCTGATGAAGTATAACATATACGAAACGCGTTCGGCAAATAATCTATAAAAATTGATTTTTTTTTTTTAAACCGATCCTAAAGAAGTGCAGTGTACTGAGTGTGTTTCAAAAGTGCTTTGATATGAAGTAGGATCTACTGTGAAACTCAGGCGTTAATGGAGAGGAATCGATGAGTGACGAGGACATCGGAGGCCATTGTATGTGTGGGCATGCAGCGTGGCATTGACTGTGGTTAGCGGGTGCTCTCTCCTGCGGCTGTGACTGGTGAATTCCATCAAGCTCACATCCTTACAGCGACTACAGCACCAAGTAGGAACTATTACAGACAAGCCGGGAGCCCGTGTGCCTTGACAGACACGTATATAATTGCCTTTAATCCAGACAGCGTCTGGTAAATACAATCCCGCATGGGATCTCCGATTAACCCTTGATGACACTGCACCATATGCGTCTTCTCATTGTAGGTATCACTGTGTGAGATGAACTAACTCCGAATTGGCACACATATTGATACGCTTTTAAAACCTTTTTACATTGTGAGTACCCTCATTTCTACTTTATAATAAGCAATCAAAGACTTTATTACACCATATAGCATCCTCGTATCGATATTATTAGCGCACAGACTATTGGACTTAGATACAGTGCTGCTGTTTTATTCAAGGACTGAGCGCAAAGTTATAATCATCTTGATTGCTTTTA